>CAWUDS030006056.1:0-41262 GCA_963859935.3 Lathyrus sativus | reverse complement strand
CTTGTGGCGGTTACATCTCCCTTAAAATGATAACGCGTCTCTTCTCCTAAAATCAATCAAACAACTACCCTAAACTCATAGGAACTTTGACCACAGTCAAAGAACTCCTCAAACCCTTTAGGGGAACTACATATACTCTGATTCCACTCCCGTAAGAATATGTAGGCATAAGATGCGACATCTTATCGAGTATACTTAGATATAAACCATTAGGTCTTTCAACCATTAAGCAGATAATCCATAGCAATAAACAAATATAAAACAAAAGATTCCTGTAGAGTACTACAGAAACTTATGATGCTAGCACCTTCCCTAAGTTTAACCAACCCCCAAACCTATAACTCTCTAAACCTTGCATTTGCATTGCATTGTGGGAATTCTGATCTTTATCCCTTCCTTTGGACAAATCAAAGTTCGGTTGCAAAATGAATTAAAGATTCAAACTAATCAATAGTTTGGTATCCGATTTTCACCGCGACAGAAATGGCGACTTCACTGGGGACCGCTCAGTGGGTTTCCCTATCTCGTTTCTACTTGTTTATTGCTTTATATTTGTTATTTGTATAATTGTTTACTTGTTTGTTTATTGCCCTTGGGATGATACTCTTGAGTGGTGAGACAAAGTCCTACACCCGGACTTGAGTGAACTTAAGATAGGATAGTGATATGTTCAAAGAGGCTTATAGGGGGTGGAATCCCGACCAAGCTGACTTGAAAATCACGCTCAATTGAGGCCCTCTCGAAAATTGTATTGTTGAACGAGTCCTTAATCGTGAAAACATGCACTATATTTGATGTTGGAGCCTATGATATTGAGGACCGTAGTTACCTTAACCCCACTTTGGCCTTTATTAGGATGTAGTGCGGGGCTATGAGGGGGTACCCCCGAAATAGTGCTACGCGATACTACGCTCAAAAGAAGTTCTCTTGAGAATATTATTAACCCCCGAGTACTTGGGAAGTTGGTAATATCCGAAAGACGGGCTAATGACTTTGGGAACTTTATTAGAACCTTGTTCTGCAGGTACAATACACCTTTAGTCCAAATCCTTTGGGAATGGGTATACCTTTGGCTCCATGCTCGTTGCAAACCTAGGGTCTCCCTTTGTTTTTGTGTGTCCTTATGTTCTTACTTGTGTTTGTTGCATTCATAAAGCATCATACCACATTGGACTTCATGGGATTTACTTTTGTCTATGAATATTGTAGGGTACTATGAATCCCAATAGAAGGCACACTTTGAAATACACTTTTAAAAGTCCCAAATTGGATGACCTAAAGAAGTTGGTAACTCTGATTGAAGACTAAGAGAAGTTCAAGAGCAAGTATGGGAAACTAATATCTTTATTGAGTCGCCAAGTAGACGAAGGACTTCTCTCCACTTTATTGCAGTTCTATGATCCGCTATATCATTGTTTTACGTTTTCAAATTTCCAGCTATTGCCTAGATTGGAAGAATACTCCTTTTTGGTTGGTCTACCTATTTTAGAAGAGTCTCATTTCCCTTTCTTGGAGAAAGACCCCGATGAAAGAGATATTGCTAAGACCCTTTATCTAAAGGTATCCGATGTCAAGGGAAATCTGATTAGTAAAGGCGGTATTTTTGGTTTGACTACGAAGTTCTTAATCAGTAAAGCAATGTTTTATGCCGATTATACGAATAAAACTTCATTCGAGGCGATCTTTGCCTTACTTATTTATGGAGTGTTTTTGTTCCCAAGTTTTGAAGGGTTCGTCGACCTCAACACAATTAAGATCTTTTTGAAGAACAATCCAGTACCAACTTTATTGGGCAATGCTTATCATTCTGTGCATCTCCGAAACTTCTATGGTGGAGGAATGATCACCTGTTGTGTGCCCTTACTCTACAAGTGGTTTATTTCGAACTTGCCGAGGTCTACTTCTTTTTTGAATCTTGATAGAGGGCTTTGGTCTCCAAGAGTTATGGCGTTGACCCACTCAGACATCATTTGGTACAACCGAGCATATGATGGAACTTTAATTATTGATGGTTGTGACGACTTTGCTAATGTATCGTTACTCAGTTTTAATGGAGGGATAAGTTACAATCCAATCTTAGCTCGTCGACAGTTGGGATTTCCGTTGAAGGAGCCGCCTAAGAGTGTTCAAGTGGAGGGCATTTTCTTTAGGGAAGACAAATAACTCCTAGACAAGATTTTAGTTGCATGGGACCATTTGCACAAGAAAGGGAAAGAAAGCCTTGGGAAACTTAACTGTGTGTCCTTAGAACCCTACCTTTGGTGGGTCAGAGAGAGGGCAGTCAAACTGAAAATGTCCTATTCTCGTCAAGATCCTCTATCTCTGAGGAGGGAGTCCACTTATGTCTTTATGTCTGAAGCTGAGAAGTTAGAGGTTGCCTTGAGGAAGTCGCAACGTGAGTTAGAATCATGGAAGAACAAGTACCAAGTAGTGGTTGCAGAAAACGATGAATGCCAAAAGCAGAAGGCTGGACATCAAAAAGAGAAAGATGAACTTCAGAAGCAGCTACAGTTGAAGGATGAAGAGCTACTCCCCTGCAAGAAGAGGAAAGTCATGGAGGATTTATTTTTCTCTGACCTACAATGCACTATTTGGAAGCTGATTGTGGACAACCTTATCCGTGAAAAGACACAATTAGAAGAGCAACTTAAGCAGCAGAATTCGAAACTTCTTTAGTGTCTTTACTAGCTTTTATTTGGGACTTTTAAAAGCAATTATTTGTATTCCATTTCAAAATTTATAAAAACGTTTTCTTTTACCACAATGATTATAAATAGTTGGGATCCCATGAAGTCCTACTCATCTTGCATTGCATTCTTTCTTTATTCATTTCAAGAAACTCAATTTTATTTCTCAGGTATTGTAACCATGGACTTCAGGAGAGAAGCATTGGAGTACACTTTTCAGAGCCCTAACATTGAAAGCTTGAGAGAACTAGCAGATCTCATCGAGAACCGTTACGCCTTCGCGACAGAATATGGGGAAGTCTTCTGTTTTCTCGAACTCAAGATGAAATGAGGGTTGTTGGAAACCCTTGTTCAGTTTTATGATCTGTTGTACCATTGTTTCACTTTTCCAGATTACCAATTAATGCCGACTCTGGAAGAGTGTTCTGATTTCCTGAGGATGCCCATAACGGCCCGACCTATATTCACCGGCCAGGAGGACGTACCCAGTCACCAAGAGATTGCCAATGCTACTCACCTCAGCTTAGCAGATGTTCAAGCGCACTTGACCACCAAGGAAGGAGTCCTTGGATTCCCAGCTGACTTCTTAATTGAAAAGTCCGCTACCATGCTGAAAGAAAAGAGGTCCTTATCTTGGAAGCCACCTTTGCTCTGTTGGTCTATGGGATTTTCTGGTTCCCAAAGATTGATGATTTCGTTGATATGGATGCGATTAAACTATTCATACTCAAGAATCTAGTCCCTACTTTGTTAGCTGACACATATTACTCAATCCACTCGAAGAATGCCGAAGGGGGGGAACATATCGTTTGTTGTACCGCTCTGTTGTATTCATGGTTCATTGCTCGCCTAACTCGACACCCGTCTATTTGGGAAGAGGAAGAATCGCCTCATTGGTCCAAGATAGTTATGGCCCTTACTCACTCTGACATTGTGTGGTACGACCCTACCTATGGAGGTATATGTATGATCCATAACATCGGAGGATTTACTAACATACCACTCATTGGGAGGGAAGGATGCATAAGTTACAACCCTGCTTTGGCTCGTCTCCAATTTGGGCATTCTATGATCGAAGTGCCTGATCAAACTCTGTTAGAAGGGATCTTTCTCAAGGAAGGAGAAGATCTAGACCTGAAGACCGTCATAATTTATGCATGGGGTTACATCAATAAGGAAGGAAAAGCTGCTTTAGGATACCCCAATTGTGCTGTCTCTGAAGAATATCTACATTGGGTGCGAGAAAGAGCTCTCGACCTCAAGATGTTGTTTCCTTTTCATGAACATATGGTATTAGCTTTTCACGATCCAGATTGCTTTGGATGAGGCTCGAAAACTGAAAGCCGCTTGGAGGAACAAGTTTTTCGCACTCAAGGTAGAGAAAGAGAAGTCCCAGAAGCTGCCAGAAGTAGAACTTGCAAGGAAAAGGAAGGCGCGAGAGGATTTATTTTCCTCTCACACCTCTTCAAGAGCTGTCACCAGTGATGATCTTCCCCCAACTGCTATGGCCTGGAAGGAATGTGTTGATCGACTCATCATTGAAAAGGCCGAGTTGCAAGAACGCGTCAGTCAATTGGAAGAAGAGCTCCGTGCACAGAAGAAGCGTAAGGAGTAGATCTCCGAGTTTCTCTTTTGCTTTTGTTTCAATGTAATAAACTCTTAAAAGAGTACTTTGCTTTTGTAATGCTTCGAATATCGAATAAAACAATTTTTTCTCCAACGTTACAATACCAGAGAAAATTTGAGTTTCTTGAAGTCTCATGATCATTTGCATTTTGCATAAGCATAACATTGTTTGCATTCCAGGGTCTCACTCTTGCTTCATCTCCGCAGACAAGCTGAATCACCGATACAACACTCGAGCTAGTTAACGCCAAAAGATGGATCAACTATAGCAAGAGAACAGAGTGCTTCGTGATGAAGTTGCAGTTCTGAAAGAAAGTTTGGAAAAGTTGAATAGTCTAGTGGAAGCTTTGTCCAATCAAGCCTCGATCAACAACCAAGAAATTCCGAGGACTGTGATCTCTGAAGTGACACCAGCACCGATCCCAGTGGTGTCTTCTGTTGCTGAAATGTCCTACAGTATGCCTCAAGGTTTCCCGTGGGGATTGTCTCCTAACTTCTTTTCAACGGTTACTGCCCGTCTGTGTCCGAGATCCCTGATGTGACCACTGTTCAAGCTACTCCTGTAGTTTTTGCTGTGATGACTACCGCATCTCCACACGTGAATGTCGTTTTGTATATTCTGGATGAACAATTTTACATGGGTCGCTGACCGAAACCGTGGGTTTAGAAGAGAGGATGGATGGATTTAAAGACCAATTTTTTGAAATTCAAAAGGAGTTGAAAGCCCTTCATGGAAAGGATTTGTTTGGTAAAAGTGCTTCCGAGCTGTGCTTGGTCCCAAATGTTAAAGTCCCACCGAAATTTAAGGTCCCTGGTTTTGAGAAGTACAAGGGGAATACCTGCCCTCAGAGTCATCTTATTATGTATGCCAGGAAGATGTCTGCCCAAACTGACAATGATCAACTGCTCATTCACTATTTCCAAGATAGCTTGACAGGCGCTGCACTCAAGTGGTATACGGGGCTGGATAGTACGAAGATTCGAACTTTCAATGATCTAGGAGGAGCCTTCATCAAGCAGTATAAGTATAATATGGACATGGCCCCCGACCGTGATCAATTGAGGGCTATGACTCAGAAAGATAAGGAGAGTTTCAAGGAATATGCTCAACATTGGCGCGAGTTGGTCGCACAAGTCACACCACCATTAGAAGAAAAAGAGATGACCAAGATTTTTCTGAAGACCCTTGGTCCTTTCTTTTATGAGAAGATGGTAGCCAGTGCACCTAGTGACTTTACTGAAATGGTTAACATGGGAATGCGCTTAGAAGAAGGTGTTCGTGAAGGAAGATTGGCTAAAGAAGAGGTTGCTCCTAAGAAGTATGGGAGTGGTTTTGTGAAGAAAAAAGAGCAAGGTGTAAATGCCATTCAAAAGGGACAATTTAGAAAGAGGTATTCGCCATCACACCAAGTTGCAGCCGTATCACCTGTGTTTAATACTCCACCTTATCAGCCTCAACAAAGTCTGCAGCCGTATCAGCAACCTCAATCCCCCAGTGCTCAACAGCCCTAGCCTCAGCAAAATCCGCAGTATCCTCAGCAGAATCGGTCGTTCAACAATCAGGGTCGTGCGTATAGAAGGATAAACTTTGAGCCTATTCCTATGAAGTATCCTGATTTGTTTCCAGCTTTGGTCCAGAAGGGTCATATTCAAACAAAAGCTCCACCTATGGTTCCCGCAAATCCTCCTCCTTCTTATAGAGATGACAAGTTTTGCCCTTACCATCAGGGTGCTCCAGGGCATGATATTGAGAGTTGTTTTGGTATGAAAGCAGATGTTCAGAGGCTCATTAAATGCAGAATCTTGTCCTTCAAAGATTCCGACCCTAATGTGTAAGTTAATCCGTTACCCCCGCATGGTTCACCCTCCATTAACATGATTGAAGACTGTTTGGAAGATGGTGATCAGGAAGTTTCAAGTGAAAGGGCTGAAGAGGTTTGTGTTATAGTGCCTCACTTTAAAGAAGTGGAGTGTATCGAAATTGTGTATAATAGCAGAAAACTGGCTGTTACCCCGTTGGTAATCAATGTGCCTGGACCTGTCCCTTATACTTCCAGTAAGGCTATCCCCTCTACAATGTTGGAGAATGGAAAGGAAGTGCCTTTACCCACTGTACCTTCAGTAGTTAACATTGCAGATGTCAGCAGAGTAACAAGGAGTGGTCGAGTCTACCCGACTGTACCACTGAAAGAAAAAGAGGTCTCATTGGAACAAACAGGCTCAAAGGATCCAATTGTGGGGCAATCTGGTGGATCTAATTTGTCCAATTCAGATGAGTGTTTAAAAGTGATTAAGAGAAGTGAATATAAGGTTGCAAATCATCTCCTGCAAACCCCGTCGAAGATTTTTGTGTTGCAGTTGCTGATGAGTTCTAAGGCTCATAGGGAAGCACTCTAGAAAATTTTAGAACAGGCGTATGTTGAACAATATCTGACTATGGAGCAGTTTGACAATATCATTGGTAGTATCACTTCATGTGACAATCTGGGTTTCAATGAGGATGATCTACCAGAGGAAGGAAGGAAACATAACATGGCTTTACATATTTTTGTGAACTGCGGAAACGACTCTCTGTCCAGTGTGTTGGTCGATACTGGATCTTCTCTAAATGTGATGCCTAGAACTACTCTATCTAAGCTATCCTATCAGGGACCGCCAATGAAGCCAAGTCATGTTATTGTCAAAGCTTTCGATGGGTCAAGGAAAACAATAATTGGTGAGGTGGATTTGCCGATGACCATTGGTTTGCAGACTTTTATGATCATGTTTCAAGTCATGGACATTCGTGGCGCTTATAACTGTGTGCTATGGAGGCCATGGATACATGAAGCCAGGGTAGTTACTTCTACCCTGCATCAGAAGTTGAAATATGCTTTTGAGGGAAAAACAGTTACAGTTTGTGGGGAAAGAGCCTTGGTGGTGAGTCACTTGTCATCATTCTCATATGTCGAAGCTGAGGAAGAGGTTGGCACGCAATTTCAAGCTTTGTCTATTGTGGGCGAGGGTGTCCGGAAATCTCAGACATCTATGTCATCATTTAAAGACGCGCAGCGAGTAGTGAACAATGGTCATCAGACAATTTGGGGGAAGGTGTTGTCTTTGCCAGAGAATAAAAATAAAGAAGGTCTCGGTTTCACCAACAGTTCTGCTCAACAAATCACCAGAAGTCCAGGGTTTCCGTTGATTAATGAAGTGTTCCGTAGCGGAGGAGTCGTCCATCATCCTCAGGTTAATGTTGTGTCAGAGGATGAGCTCGAAGGTTACATATCAGAGGGTTCTACAAGGTCCTCCATTCCTTACGAAGATTATGAACCCTATATGGAAGATCCAGGTTATGTTTCAGATGAATTTGACTATACCTTTGGAGTTTATGCTGTCTCCGAAGAAGATTCAGATGAGGATATTCCAGACTTTGTGACCCCAGGTGTTTTGGTTAAGAACTGGAGTGCGGTTAAAGCCCCTGCTGTCGTTCATATATCTAAGTAAAGCATTTGTTTTTTTTAATTTTCGATCTGCCCAAGGTGAAACTGCATTTATTAGGGCTTACTTTTAATAATTCCCTTTGTTCTGCCCAAGGCAAAAGTGACTTTGCTGGGCGCGTCTTTTTGGTTTTGCTATCATCAATAAATTACTTTCATTTTCATTTGTGTTTTATACTTATTTACGACGTTAGGAAATAATAAGTAGCATCTCGCGTACACACACTTTCCACTTTACGAAAACTTATTAAAAATCACATCACTTGCGCAGATTGCTACATAAATTACATCCTGGGAATAATGATCCACTGTCTTCTCCAAATTTCGAGTTTCTTGTGTATGAAGCCGAGAACGAAGAAGATGATATCCCAGAAGAGATTTCCAGACTGCTTGAGAAGGAAGAGAAAGCTATCCAGCCTCATCAGGAGCCAGTGGAAGTGATCAATTTGGGAACAGAAGAAATCCGTAGAGAAGTGAAAATTGGAGCTCTGCTCAAACCCGATGTGAAGAAACAGCTGATCGATTTGCTTGGAGAGTTTGTTGATGTGTTTGCTTGGTCATATCAAGATATGCCTGGATTGGACACTGCTATAGCTGAACATCGTCTACCTTTGAAGCCAGAGTGCCCGCTAGTGAAACAAAAGCTTAGAAGAACTCGACCCGACATGACTCTAAAGATTAAGGAAGAAGTACAGAAACAGATTGATGCAGGTTTTCTTGTCACTGCCGAGTATCCGCTATGGTTGGCTAATATTGTGCCCGTTCCGAAGAAGGATGGTAAGGTTCACATGTGTGTAGATTACAGGGATTTGAATAAACCCAACCCGAAAGATGATTTCCCGTTACCTCACATTGACATTTTGGTTGACAGTACCGCAAGATATGAGGTTTTCTCCTTTATGGATGGTTTTTCAGGTTATAATCAGATTAGAATGGCTCCCGATGACAAAGAGAAAACGTCATTCATCACGCCTTGGGGCACCTTTTGTTACAGAGTTATGCCGTTTGGATTAAAGAATGTAGAGGCAACATATCAGAGGGCTATGACTACTTTGTTCCATGATATGATGCACAAAGAGATCGAGGTTTATGTGGATGATATGATAGCTAAGTCAAAAACTGAGGATGATCATGTCAAACATTTGTTTAAACTGTTTGGTCGTTTGAGGGAATATAAGCTCTGTCTGAACCCCAACAAATGCACATTTGGAGTACGATCAGGGAAACTATTGGGTTTTATTATCAGTCAAAGAGGGATTGAAGTGGACCCCGACAAAGTGAAAGCTATCCGGGAAATGCCAGCTCCCACCATCGAGAAACAAGTCAGAGGATTTTTGGGATGTTTAAATTATATCTCCAGGTTTATATCCGACATGACTGCTACATGTAAACCTATTTTCAAGCTTCTGAGGAAAGAACAAGGGTATGTTTGGACTGAAGATTGTCAAAAGGCTTTTGATAGTATCAAAGAGTATTTGCTTGAACCACCTATCCTGATACCACCAGTTGAAGGTCGACCTTTGATTATGTATTTGACTGTTTTAGAAGATTCGATGGGTTGTGTGCTCGGTCAGCGAGATGAAACAGGAAAGCAAGATCATGTCACTTATTACTTGAGCAAGAAATTTACTGACTGCGAAACGAGGTACACTATGTTAGAGAAGACTTGTTGTGCTTTGGCGTGGGCCGCCAAACGTTTGCGCCAGTATATGCTGAATCACACCACTTGGTTAGTTTCGAAGATGGATCCTATCAAGTATATTTTTGAAAAGCCCGCTTTAACTGGGAGAATTGCTAGATGGCAGATGTTGTTATCCGAATATGATATCGAGTACCATACTCAGAAAGCGTCAGAGGAAGTGTTTTGGCTGACCATTTGGCTCACCAGCCTATTTTGGATTATCAACCCTTAAACAATGACTTTCCCGACGAAGACGTTATGTTTTTAAAGATGAAAGATTGTGAAGAACCCGTGCATGGTGAAGGGCCAGAACCAGGTTCTCAATGGGGTTTAGTGTTCGATGGAGCTGTCAACGCTCATGGAAAGAGGATAGGCGCTGTTATTGTGACTCCTCAAGGGACCCATTTCCCATTTACTTCCAGATAACATTCCAGTGTACTGATAATGAGGCTGAGTACGAGGCATGCATTATGGGTCTTGAGGAAGCAATCGATTTGAGAATTAAGAATTTGGATGTGTTTGGTGATTCTGCAGTGGTAATCAACCAAATCACTGGAGAGTGGATAACTCGACATGATAATTTGGTCCCATACAGAGATTATGCTAGAAGACTGTTATTGTTCTTTGATAGGGTCGAATTTCATCATATTCCTCGTGATGAGAACAGAATGACAGATGCGTTGGCAACTCTGGCCTCAATGATTATGGTGAACTTTTGGAACGAGTGTCCTCAGATTGAAGTAAAACGTCTTGACAGGCCTGCCTACATCTTCGCCGTCGAAGAAGTCGAAGATGGCAAACACTGGTACCATGACATTGAAGTATTCCTTAGAACTCAAGAGTATCCTTTGGGAGCTTCCAACAAGGATAAGAAAACTTTGAGAAGGTTGGCTGGAAATTTTCTTTTGAGTAACAATGTGTTGTACAAGCGGAATTTTGACATGATCTTGCTGAGGTGTGTCGACAAACAAGAGGCAGAGATGTTAATGACGGAAATTCACGAAGGATCTTTTGGTACTCACGCCAACGGACATGCTATGGCTAAGAAGCTTTTAAGGGCTGGCTATTATTGGATCACGATGGAATCAGATTGTTACAAGTTTGCTAGAAAATGTCACAAGTGTCAGATTTACGCAGATAAGATTCATATGCCTCCGACTTTGTTGAACGTTATCTCGTCCCCGTGGCCCTTCTCTATGTGGGGAATTTACATGATTGGTATGATCGAGCCGGAAGCATCTAATGGACACTGGTTCATCCTGGTAGCCATTGATTATTTCACCAAGTGGGTCGAGGCGGCTTCCTACGCTAATGTAACTCGACATGTGGTTGTCAAATTCATCAAGAATCAGCTTATTTGCCGGTATGGGGTGCCAAGCAGGATTATTACGGATAATGGGTCCAATTTGAATAACAGAATGATGAAAGAACTATGCGAAGAATTCAAGATAGAGCATCACAATTCTTCTCCTTATAGACCAAAGATGAATGGGGCTGTTGAAGCCACCAATAAGAATATCAAGAAGATCATTCAGAAAATGGTTGTTACTTACAAAGATTGGCACGAAATGCTCCCATTTGCCTTGCATGGATATCGTACGATGGTACGCACATCGACCGGGGCAACTCCATTTTCACTTGTCTACGGTATGGAAGCAGTGCTCCCGATAGAAGTTGAGATTCCTTCTATGAGGGTTTTGATGGATGCCAAGTTATCAGAAGCTGGATGGTGCCAGAACATATATGATCAGTTGAACTTAATCGAAGAAAAGAGGATGGATGCGCTATGCCATGGGCAGTTATATCAGCAGAAGATGAATAAGGCATTTGATAAGAAGGTTCGACCCCGTGTATTCAAAGAAGGTGACCTCGTGCTTAAGAAGATTCAGTCTTTCCTCACCGATGTCAGAGGAAAATAGGCCCCGAACTATGATGGACCGTATGTAGTAAGGAAGGTTTTATCAGGAGGCGCTCTGATGTTAGCAACAATGGACGGAGAAGAAATCACTCGCCCTGTGAACACGGACGCTGTCAAGAAGTATTTCGATTAGGGAGAACAAGTTGTTATTCCCTTTATGTAATCTCTATTGTTTCCCAACACTGTAAAATTGGGGTCACGCCTTTCTGCTGACCACCATTCAATAAAGTTTCTCATATATCAAAATCTTTTTCTCGATAGCAAAATCCAAATTGATTTAAATTTTTTTCACTACTTCGTGTTTTTACTCGGTATATGAATAACAAAAGGATGACCATGGACGTTTATTTCATCCATGGAAGAACGTCAATCACATATGTTTCCGCAAGCAAAGGATATTTATTTTATCCAGAGACGAGGTATGTTTATGTTCAAAGATTTCTTTACAGGTGGTACGAGGTCTGTGGAGATTTAGCTTGAGTACCTTTCCGTCTGAGATGTTCATTTCACTTCTCCCAGTCCGTCAGCATCCGCATGGAATATAAGTAGACAGCATGACATGTGCATTTTTTTCGCATTCTTTGTGTTTGTTTTCTTCTATCGCTTTGGCTGTAGTTATCCCTAGGTGTTTGAGTGTGTCTTATCCCTCCAAATAGATTTGTCGACCCTAGGCAGAAAGAGCACGATGTTCTATTTTCCCCATGAAGTTCCACCCTCATGGAAGATGGCTATTTTAGTACAATTCCATTTGAGCTCATACCTCAGTGGTCGAGTCTTGCTTGACAGCCCCTCTTCAGTTACTCCCTGAATTGAACTTCGGCCTTTGGCAATCACAGTATGGGTAATATCCAATTGTCAGACATGGATTAAGTGTGCATTTATTTTGCACTCTTCGCTCCCCAGGAAGAATATTCATCGGTAGACATTCCTCCGACGATAGCATCACATGATTTTTCTCGAACATTTACATTCAGACTATGAACGATCTCTTTATTTGAGCAACTCGTCTTGACCAAGCCTCTATTCAAAACGACACATGACAATTTCCACAAGATAGTTTGTCCATACCTAGTGATTATCGACTTGGTAAATGGAAAACCTTACAGATATTTCTCTTTATTTAAGAACTTACACTACAAAGAGTACATGCTTTTACGACTATAATAAGATTACTCCTCAGGAATGAACTCCCCAGCGAGTTCACTACACAAGTTTATTTCCATCAAGCGACATCTCCCCAGAGAAGTCGAGGAAGTTTATCACATTAGTCTCTCTTTATTTGAGAAGACATACTTTATAATTCAACCGGCTCACACCTCTTCCGAAAATCCCTGGTGAAGCTTTACAGTCTCCATTATACAATCTACAAATTACATCTACAGAGTTTTACAACTTACATCGACATCTACAGTTCACAATGACAATTACAAACTACAATTACATCTGCAACTACTACTACTACAAATTACAATGATTCTACAATCTACAAATTTTTTAACATTTCAAGTAAAGACTGAGACAAGCTCATGGTTCCCATATCATGACGCTCGGGGAGGTCATACATCAAAGACTGAGACCAACTCATGGTTCCCATATCATGACGCTCGGGAGGTCATACATCAAAGACTGAGACCAACTCATGGTTCCCATATCATGACGCTCAGGGAGGTCATACATCAAAGACTGAGAACAGCTCATGGTTCCCATATCATGACGCTCGGGGAGGTCATACATCAAAGACTGAGACCAGCTCATGGTTCCCATATCATGACGCTCGGGGAGGTCATACATCAAAGACTGAGACCAGCTCATGATTCCATATAAATGACGCTCGGGGAGGTCATACATCAAAGACTGAGACCAGCTCATGGTTCCCATATCATGACGCTCGGGGAGGTCATACATCAGAAACTGAGACCAGCTCATGGTTCCCTAACTATGATGCTCGGGGAGGTTATATACTTTACTATTCCTAGTTGAATTTCAAAAAAAGAAAGGATGTATAAAAAAAGAGAGAGAAAAGAATACGAAATAAAATCGAATTATCGACTTGATCAAAGAAAATTCATTTAGACTATTACTGACCACTACATTATGGTAGTAAATCCATCCCTCGATTACAAGTTTCTCACCTATCGTCTACTGGAGATTTCCCATTAGTGGTTGATGCCTGTCCCCTTGGAGTCTCCTTTTGTCGAGCCTATTCTTCCCGTGTGTCGTGTCTAATTTTTTCCCTGTGACATCTTTTCCTCACAGGACTGTCGTGTTTTGCATTTCATATCATCGCATGCATGCGGTGGCTTCTCAGGGCCAAAAATTCGTGTCATGTTTGTATTTAAGTCCCTCCTATCGTGTCGAGACGGAGATTTTGGTCTCCATATCCCCAGATAGAAGTAACTTAAATAGGGGCATCTGTCACACCCTAATTTTTTACCATGAGATTTCGCCTCCTTGTGATTATTTCCTACTTATTTTATTTTACTTTTTATATATTTACTGCGACTAATCAGTTTTACGCAGGCAACGAATTCGAGTGTAGACCATATCATTTTCTCCCATTTAAGTGTTGAGTTTTTCAAGACTAGTCATGGTAGTGTGGCAAGCGAGATTGCGGGTTACATCTATGAGGTCCTGAGTATCAAGAGATGAGATATCTTCTAAGCCAAGTCGGGGCTCACGAAGTCCACATCAGTGCTGGACTTTATTGGATTTACAATATATTTATTGATTTGAGATAAAGATGCAATTGGTTCAAGGCTCATATTCTATTTCAATTTCCTTGTGAATAAAAGCCCACAAGTTCAAATCCAAAACGAGGACAATGTCATATCACCTCTTATCACTAAAGCGCGCCTTATAGTCATAGAGAAAAGTCCGAATTTAAAGACGTAGGAGATTAAAGAGGGATTGTTGATCCACGAACCCTTGATTTTATAAGTTTTTTCTCCATATGAAGGTTTTGATTAGACTCCGTGTTGGTTTACAAAGTTTCTTCCAACAAGCCAAGCATTAAAGTTTAGAGAGTGATGACACACGGATGACCGTCAAAAGTGGCGGTAGGCATCAAACAGGATGCTCATAAGCATAAATCATCTACATTAACAATGCATTGAGGATATCAACAAAGGATGCTTGTTTATTATACATTTTTAATTATAGATTCTATGTTTAGTAATTACAATTTGCTAGACTACAATATTGACAGTACAAATGCTGGCTACGGTACTCTTGCTACACCAGCCGTCGTTTTATCCATGTTTGCGTGAGCTCATCCGCAATTGCCTGCCATGACCTTCTACTCCTTCATCAAAACTCTTGCAACCGTTGGCCCAAGCCTTTACCATCCCTTGTGCGGTTATCAGCAGAAGTGTCCCCCCTGCAATTGAATTAAGAGGAAATCCTGAGCATGAACAAGATATACCAACAAAGCTTCATGAACATCACTAATTTGTTTTCAACAGTAGAGTAAATTGACTTAAAAGAGGCATGTTTCAAGTTGATATTGCAGCATAAGTTTGGTTGAACATAAACCAAACAAGAAGCTACTGATAAGTTGCTCCCCTTTGACGATCTGCAACACAACCCAATACCTCGCGTATATCCGCATACAACTGAAAACTGAAATTAGCCATTGAGTAAAGGAACAGAGAAAGAAAATAGATCAATTGAAATCGAAACAGGATGAGAATACTAATGGGAAAACAACTACTACAGCATGACAATCTTAGGAGGAGAGTAACAAGTATACCTTTGAGTAAAATACAACCATCAGCTCATGGGATCTCCAAATCAATGTCAGATTTTTTTTTTCTTTCCCAGCAGAATCCAAAGCATTCGACTAACGTGACTTCTCCCTTGATACGTGCCAACAGCTCCAGCTCCCGCTCTCAACGTCCCTGCACCCAATAGAATTGTTGTCATCAGTTGATTATCACGAGGAATATCAAATCCGCAGTTTCCTTCCAACCTGTCAAAACACAATCGTCAATCAAAATGCCGTCGAAAATAAGGTAAAGTTCAAGGAGAGTTGATCTAAGTCCAGCCCTCAGTTTAATTCATCATCGGACGAAACTTCGAGCGGCCGGAAGGGTAACAACAAGGGTTATCGCCAACTTCCTACCAGGCGTCGAAAACATCGTAGTTTCGGACAGGCAACATATGGTTCTGAACAATTCCTAGCACATCTCAAAATGCCATAGATAATCTCACACGGTTCAGACCAGCAGGCCATCATCACTGTCATACCCCTTTCTCGCCAATGGTACAAGACCGACAGCCTCCAAACTTAAGCTCGCCCCTGAAAGAAGAAGAAGAAAGTCAGTTTGCTTCCAACAGCTCAAGAATTCGCCACAAGGAAATCGAAAACAACAACAGTTTTCAGAACCAGGCATCCCAGCACAGTTCACAACAGGCATCACACCAAACCACAACAGAGCAAATACAGGCTGCAAGCAATATCAATTATGAGCATTAACAACAAGTACACCAGCTGCGACATCATCAATAATATCAATTCAATATCTGCAACAACATCAATAACGACAGTTCAACATCCGCAATAGCAGGGCATGGAACATTGTCAATAGCAGTATTGCAAAGATAATTTGAAGCTTAAGAGATGAGTCAAGACAAATACGTCCCTCAGATCAACTCATTATAGGGCTAGCGGCCGGGAGGACCATGACCGAAGCCATTATCAACTCCTTACCAGGCATCGAGAAATTCGAATATAGACAACGGGACAATCATCCTCAGTTTTTTCTCAACACAGGCCAACGACACCAATGGCACAGCCTCAAGCACGCAAGTCCAGACCATCCATGTCATCATCACCGTTATGCATTTCTCGGCACTGAAGCTAAGACCAATAGATTCTGAACTGATCAGTAACAACCTGAAAGAGGAAAAGAAATACTAGCGTCAAAGATACTAACTGCGAGCAACACCGACAATGTCAACTGCGAACAAATATCAATGTCAGGAACAAGCAAATGCCAACAACGGTATAACACTGCAATATCATTAGCAACAGCACAACATCAGTATTCCATCATCTGCAAGCATCTCCAAACCAGTAAGAATGAACAACACAACGGATAATCCGAACCAACATTTGCAAAGATAATTGGAAGTCTAAAGCCAAAAATAAGAAAGAAGGTAATCTCAGCCCTCAAACCCAGTTCATCATTGGACAAGCCCAAGTAGCCAGGAGGACAATGAAGGTTCGCCGTCAACTCCCTACCAACTCAAGAGTCGAATGACATCCGAGAACAACAACGTCAACTATAGCTCTCAGTTCAGACGCAATGTCGTCATCGCCGGCTCAACTCCACCTCAACCACAGCATAAGGTCAAGCCAGTATCTGAACTCGTACGAAGCTCCTTGCGAGAAGAGAAGGAAAACATTAAATAACAAAAGTCAACGAATCAAGGGGAGAGGAAGATTAAAACTTCCCAAAATCAAAACCTTCGCCACCTGTACCTACCAGGTCACGAAAAAAACCGTTAGAGGATATTCCTTGAAGGAATAAGAGATTCTATTCAGCATCAAATCAAATCGAATCACATATCAGAGATTGAGATTTCATTTAACAAAGCATTAAACGAAATTGGACAAAAAAGGGAAAGTTTTCAAACATGATTCATCCCAAAACAGGAAACCCCAAATCGAATCCAAATCAACCTTCAAAACGTCTTGAATGAGATTTACGGCCATTAATTCTCAGAGCCTATATAAGATGAATGAGAAGAAGAGGAAATTGTTCAGAAAAAGAGACCTATCATACGAAACCGGTAACTACCGCAAAAAACCTATCATTAGACGAGGGGAACTTATCTTCTCAGTTTGCTAGATCGACGCCGACCGTCGCAAACACCAACCGACAACACACCGTCTCCGGCACCGTCACCGTTAACCTTCGGTAAAACCCTTTTTTCTCGTGTAGATGTTTGAACCCACTGATTTGTTTCATTATGTTTCAGGTTGTACAGAAGAACGTAAACCACAAATAGAGGCGATCGAGAAAAGAGCGATCGAGAGGAAGTGAACGGGGAGAGAGGGAGGCTTGCGGCAGAACAGAGAGGGGTTGGGGATCTAGGGTTCTTTACGTTTTCATTTTTATTTCATTACAACAATGTGAACTCAAGCACCATGCTTTATGCAAATGGAAGTCACACATTTATGCCAAAACTTCCATAAATGGAAGTCACACATTTATGCCAAAACTTCCACAAAGTCAACTCTTTTTCAGATGAATTTTGAACAGATGAATTCAACTATGTGATCTTCAAGGAATTTGCATCTTTGAATATTTTAAAACATCATGATTAGGCTTCAAGGATATGTATGAACATATTGAATCATGTCCCAAGGCTTAGCATTATGTTTCAATCAAAAGTCAAGGGCACATTTGACTTTTCCTGTCAAAACCCTAGTTTGGGGCCAGATGAAATTGGGCTTCAATTGATTTGTAGTGAGATCAATTAGTACTTGATTAATTTTTAATATAAGCTCCTTGAATGTATGGGAACCTTGATTTGGTGAAGATCAATCCAAAACATTGAGTGATCAAGCAAGATTCATCTTGATTCCCAAGGTGCAAAACCTTAATTCAGATGAACTTCAACAACAACAAACTTGAACAAGGTTAGGATTAGGAAACAATGCTTGATGCTCATAGAATGCTATTGGAATTTAGGGGTCAAATTTTGGGGTATGACAGTTACCCCTATTTAAATAGCTTTACCATATGGTATGTGAGATGACAATATCCATAGAATCATGGTGAAAGGTATTTAAATATAGAAAATCAAAAATTTTGTCCCTTAGATGCAATGATATGCTAAAGACGACAAAAACCATGCAAGTGCTGACATGCCATGAACTCTAAAATGATGCTATGATGGTATGACAAATGAGAAAAATGAAGACGACACGAAAGCAAACAAGGATAGAGTCGACACAATGAATAACCACTCACCGGGGAAACCTAAAGCAATCAAACACAAGTTCAGGCATGACTAAGATAATATTCTAGAAGAAGATTCTCCATGGGAGATGGAACCAAACAAATGGTCCCTACTGGGGAAAAGTTTGATCAAAGAGTTAACTTCTGTCAAAAGCAACAACAAAACAAAAATGATCTTCCAACAAGAGATCAGACAAAACCCAAGATTCCCCTTAAAGCGAAGAGTTTAAGCGGGATCTTCTAGAAACGACAGTGAAAGAAAAAGATAAGCCTAAACTGGAAAAAAAAGTCAAGTGAGTTGGACTTAGAAAACTGCCCATAGGATTTGGACTTCACGGGGAATGCTGGTGACAACCAACAATTAAAGCTTAAACAAACAATAGACATTTAAGGATATGCCAATTACCATTGGACATCAAACCATGTCAATTACCATTAGACTTTAGAATATTGCTAGTAACGACTAGACTTCAAGGAGAAAGACTGGTAACAACTAGGCAAATGGTACCAATAGCAGCTGGAGCAAACTAAGGGTGCTAGTAACTACTAGAATTCAAAGGGGATACAGGTGACAACCCTGCAACCAATAAAATAGAGTCAGTAACAACTGAGGTAGGGACATTGGTGACAACCAAGGGCTTGAAAAGACGGAGGATGTCAGTGACAAACGAACTTAACAAACAAGACAGCTCATGCTAGATGCACGTGATATGTCATGATGCGAATGATTAATGATATGTAAGAGTCGACTCTAACGAGAGACAAAGAAACCAGAGACTCAGAAGGGAAAGATAGATAAGCATATTTATCTCGTTGGGGAAGCAAAAAATCACACTGAATTCAAAGAACAAAAGCGCCTGAAGGCTCGCTGGGAAATAAACCCACTCCACTTGGAGAAATATAAAAACTTAGGCAAGCTTGCTGGAAATGCCGGTGTAACCTTAATAGAGACACTAGATGACCCTAACTGAGGATGAGTCTTCCACTATTGAAAATGTATCTCATAGAGAATACTAGGAAGACTGTTCTTCAATCTTGGTAACCACACACGACCGAAAGAACGACCCAATAAATCAATTCACACTGGCATTTCAATGGGAAAATATGTTGAGATTGCACATCAAGGCTTCTGCCACCCTAAAACTTCTTGGGGAGTATATGATTTCCACTTAATCTTTCCATGAGCCAAAGCAACTTTATGTTTTGTAAAGTTTTCAAAAACTGCTTTTAAGTTCAAAACCTTTTGCTTTCAAGATCAATATTAACAAGTAAACAATGTTTTGCATAACAAAGAAAAGTAGTGAAAATAGTAAATTGCAAATAAATCGAATGGTGCAAAATCTGATTTTATTCAAGAAAGGTAGCTTGCAAATGGGATATCTCCATGGAACATTTACAATTGAAAATGGCAACGGGGAAAAAGGTTATGTTGAATCCAATCACAATTTATCCCTAATGACTAAGAGTTCTCCAAAACTTCGCTTCTGACCAGAGCGGTTGAAATGAACTTCTCGTATAATCTTTTGCAGAGGTGACAACCATCTGATGTAGTAAAATGCCTTTGCCTATAACGTTTGCCTGGATTATCCTTTCGAGTTTTCAATCCACCGGGACGCTCATTTTCATCCCTAACTTTTGTCTGGACCTCCTTCATAGGTTATGATCCCGAGGGATACCCATTATTACATAAGCCGCCCTTTCAAGTTTTTGACTTATCGGGTTCTTTAGGCATAATATTTTTGTACTGCATCAGAATTCACCGGGTGTGTAAGTTGCTCCCCATCCATTGTTGTGAGAATTAACGAGCCTCACGAGAAGACTGTTTTTACAATAAATGGGTCATCATAGTTAGGCATCCATTTTCCCCGCGCATCCTTGTGAACTGACAAGATTTTCTTGAGTACAAGCTCCCCTTCTTGGAAATCTCAGACACAAACCTTCTTGTCGAAAGCTCTTTTAATCCTCTTATGATATAACTGACTGTGACACGTCGCAATCAGGCGCTTCTCATCGATAAGGTTCAGATGGACAAGTCTTTCCCTCGCCCATTCTGCTTCATTAAGCTTGGCTTCCATTATGACCCTTAAGGAAGGTATCTCAACCTCAATAGGAAGTATTGCATCCATTCCATACACCAATGAAAAAGGGGTTTCCCCTATCGAAGTGCAGACATATGTTCTATACCCATGTAATGCAAATGGCAGCATCTCATGCCAATCCTTATAGGTCTTCACCATCTTTTGCAAAATCTTCTTGATATTTTCGTTCGCAGCTTCGACAACTCCGTTCATCTTGGGACGATAGGGAGAAGAGTTGTGATGTTCAATTTTGAAGTCATCGTATAGCTCTTTCATTGTCTTGTTATTCAAATTGGTTCCATTATCTATTATGATTCGACTTGGGGTTCCGTATCGACAGATAATCTCTTTCTTGATAAAACGGGCCACCACTTGTCTAATAACATTGGCATAAGATGCAACTTCAACCCACTTTGTAAAGTAATCAATAGCGATTAGAATGAAACGGTTTCCATTGGAGGCCTTTGGCTCAATTACCACAATCATGTCAATGCCCCACGTAGAGAAAAGCCACGATGATGATAAAACATTTAGCAATGTCGGAGGCACGTGCACCTTATCCGCATAAATTTGGCATTTGTGACATTTTCTGGCATATTGGATATAATCAGTTTCAAAGTCAACCAGTAGTGTCCAGCTGCTAGAATCTTTTTGGACATGACATATCCATTGGTGTGTGTGCCAAATGTTCCTTCATGAATATCTTGCATTAACAAATTCGCTTCTCGTATGTCGACACACCTGAGCAGGACCATATCATAATTTCTTCTGTAAAGAACATTGTTACTTGTCTTACTCTAAATTTGTCCTACCTGTTTATACTTTCCATATGTACATTCACTCAGTAACCATTATACTTAAAAATCCCAAAATAGGTCGTTATTTTTTCCTTGTTGTCCAAAGCCAAGTTGTTACAAGGGAGAGATGAGGTTTCAATTAGGGTATTATTCATGTCATCTGTGTGTATGTCAAAATGGTAGGTTGAGGTCTCATAATGGGGAATCATAGGGAGTTTAGTGCCAGATATTTTGATATAATTATAATGTAGTCATTGGTTGTTGCTCTGGTTTGTGGTGAAAAAATTGGTACATAGGTGCAAGAGAGAAAAGTTCAGGACGTGATTCACGAATTAATTCAAGGTTTTAAATTCAGAATTCCAAAATAAATTCATGATAGTTTTATTCCTCAAGGGATTGATTCAAAACATTATTCATTTCACGAAGAAAATTCAAGAATAACCCTAAGCGTGAAGTATGGGATTAATTTGAAAACTTGGGTTTTTAGTCACTCTTGTTCCTAATCGAAGAATTCAAAGTCCACTTTTTTAATTTCACATAAGGTTTACTCAAAGTCCATGACATTTCTCATCTTTTGTTAAAGGTCACTTATTATAAAAATCCCACAATAAATTCATCAAAGTCCACCACAATTTTTCTCAAAGCCCATAACCAAAGTCCGTATTGTTTAACAAAAAAATCTTTATTAATTTCCAAACAAAATAGTCCATAAGTATAGCCCATTCTCTTTCTTTCCAAAATTCCTCAAGAGTTCATAAGCCCACTCATTACAATAAATCCCATGTGTTCATAAAATTACAAAAAAAAAGTGAATGAAAAACAAATGGTATTTCCAATTCAAAGCTGACGTAGCAGCTCCCAACACTATTGTCCACAACTGCATCTCACAAGTTTCCCACAACCACAAATAACAAGGACAACAACAACATAAGAAGGCCATAGGACCACTCTGTAAAACATGAGATTCGCTCTACCCGTGATTCATGGTGACCTGTGCTAGAGTATAATTTAGATGCACACAAAGCCTTTACAACAACAAAAGTTCACAAGAATTGAGATTCACAACACGACAAAAATTTTCAGCAAATTTTTTTACACGATACACGCACATTTTGTGTCTTTTGGGGGATTCCTCCATTTTCGTTTTAACACAACACTCACCATAATCATGGTATCCAGAACCCGTACATATACAATTAAAAACAACAACAAATTTTGAAAAAAAGAGGGAGCAGAAGGCCTGATAAGAGGCAGCACGCTTTTTTTCATAGAGGATTCTCCAATCTCTCCCATAAACCTCGATCTTCCTCCATCCTTATTTCCTTCGGCACAGCTTCAACCCGCAAAGAAAAACCATTTCCAAAGAATTCCCTCTTTCAACTTCTTTCACCATAAGGACCTAAACCCATTCCTCAATCATTAATCTTCTTCAATAAATCAACCACAAAACCAGAGTGAAATAGAAATTGGAGAAAGAAGAAGAGAAACAGATCAAAAACAGATCGAATTCCCCAAATTCTCTTTGAATCTGACAATCGAAGCAAACCCAAATTGGACAAAAACGAATCAAAGGAGCTTCTGGGTCGCGGCGAGAAGAAAGGTTGGGGTTTGAACATCGACGTTTTCTGTTGCTATTTTATTGTTGTGCCGACGTTGGTGATGAAGACGCTTCGTCGTTCTCCCGAAGTCGTGTTCTTGGCTGTTATGCATTTCATTTTTCGTTTCTTTTTATTTTCTTTGACTGGTTTTTTAATTAAAATGAAAATTGGTGATGTTTTTCGGGTTGTTGGTTTGAATGGGCCGAAGGGCCCATGTGAGTGTAGTTATCACTATTTCTTAGGTTTTTTTTTTTTTTTAAAAGAAGAAATATGCAATGATATTGGGCTATGTGAGCCGATTTTGTTTTTCAAACTAACACACCCTTATTTCTTACCAACACCCCACCTTCTTGATACTTATTTTTCTCTTTTAAAAAAAACCCAATTTTTTTTATTAGAGATTTTAATTAAATTTTGTTTTTATTACTTTATTGATTTTAAGCATTGTAGTAAATAACCCCATTTGGTTTTTTCTGTTTGATTAAGTTTTTGTAAGAAATCTTGAATTATTTTTGCTTTATTATTATTCATTAATTATATTTTTCGGTCGATGAAGAGACCTCAAAACTATTATTTGTCAAATTATTGATAAATAATAGTAAATCCGAGACCGACTTTCTTTTCACATTTCTTTTCTATTTTTTATTGATTTTTATTCCTTTTTTATCACTTTCGGTCAATGACGAAATTTTATAAGTTGTTATCGGTCAAATTATTGATAGATAACGATTTATATAAGACCACCTTATTTTTTTCTCTTTCAATTTCTTCTTCATTTTCGATTTTATTTAATTTTCTTCGATCTATGAAGTCTTTCAATTTGTAAGCATCGATTCATCGAAGTAGATAACCTTCACAATTTCAAATATATGGAAAATGACCATTTGGGTCATTTTCTTTACTTTGGAATCGTGATAGGATACCTTTGATTAATCGACATGATGTTTATGATTAAGACGAGATCCCACCTTTTTTTTAGTCCGTGCGACACGATTAAATCGGAGAATGATCCTCAATATCATTTCTCTATCTTGTTTTTAGCACGGATATCAATTTACGCGACCTCTTATAGTTCGACTTCCATTATAAGTCGAGCTATGATGGTTTAGCATTACATTTTGCCTCGATTCAATTCATAACAAACTAACGACTAACTTTTATTTTCTGTCAAATATTCAATTGTTTTACTTTCTGTCAAATATCAATTGCTTTAAACTCAGTCATTATATCTTGTATATTCTTGTATATTATCTCAATATTACATTATTACATCATCTTGTCATATTATTCATAATTGTCATATTCATTCTATTCATCCGTATTCGGAAACACTTAATAAACTATCAAAACGCTAAAAGCCAAAAGTGGTGGACTGTTTGATCATTGGACATTTGCAGGAACCCTAGCATGAAGTTGTGCCCGACTTTTGCTCAAGGAGTAGTTTAGGACACATTGCACACACACGGCTTTCTCTTGGGCTACCTGACAATGAGACCCTTTATTTTGTGCAATCCTGTGTAAATTACATTTACCCCTCTCCCATTCCGATGTATGTTTCGTATTTCTTTGATTATTGGTTTATCTTCTAGGAGCACCCATAGAGACTAACGTAGATCAAACTATTTTTCAAACTAATTCTCGATTCATCATTGAGTCATTTTCAAACACCCCTCGTAAGTCGAGTGCTCGTCCGCATTCGCCATTAACCTATTGCACACACTTCACCGTGGTTTCGATATTGAGAGCACCCTCAGAGACTAGTATCGTTTCTCACACCCTAACCCTTGACTCATCGTCATGCCAGTTCCGTTTTCAAACCCTAGACTCATCATCGAGCCGTATCTCAAACCATTTCCAACACATTTTGCACACAAATATAAGTTAAACCCTTGATCCAACATCAAGCGAATTTTCACAATCAACATCAATAAATTAACAACTATCTAACTCATTTTCAAGGTGTAAAGAAGAGGATAAAGTCTTTGATCTTTCTTTCAGTTGTTTAGATGCGAGTTATCTTACTCGTGTGTAAGCAATTAACGCTTCTAATAACATTAACAACTCGACAACGTTCAACCATCGTCCAACTACTCATCATTTCAAACACCATTCAAACACAACTTCATTTCAAGATGAAAAATAGAGATAGTCAAGCCTTTGACTCTCTCTCTCTCTCCCGACTACTTGGGCCCGAGGAGCCTTTCTTACACTTCAAGTAATCGTCATCCGATCCTCCATTTTCAAACACAATTTCTTCTAATATGAAAAAGAGAGAAAGAGACAAGCCTTTGACTCGTTCTCCCGATTACTTGGGCCCGATGAGCCTTTGTTACGCTTCGAGAAATCGCCATCCGACCAACTTCAAACCAATTCAATCCCTCATCCTTTTCGTGGTTGTTACCATGAATTACAGACACTCTGATTCTTCATTCTCGTCTGAATGTAAGATACGTAGGCGTAAGATTGCGATGATCTTGGCGAGCTACCTCCCCTCTATATTCCTATTTGTTGTTTCTTTTCGTGGTTGTTACCACGAACTACATACGCTCTGATTCTTCATTCTTGTCTGAATGTAAGATACGTAGGCACAAGATTGCGATAATCTTGGAAAGCACATTTCTATTTTCTCCACTATTTCACACTTCTATCCTACTCCACAATTCCTTCCATCTTTCATTTCCCCCATCCTTTCCCGTAGTCGAACTACGATGCTTTGATTCCTCATTCTCGTCCGAATGAGTATACGTAGGCACAAGGGCCCTAATCCTTGGCGAGCACCCTATTCTATAACCACCCATTTTCCCTAGCATCTTTATCCCTTTATAGTATCATTTGGCATTTAGCATTAAGAAGGAAACAACTAAGCTTAGCTAACGTTCATCACAATCTGAATTAAGAGGTTCCCATTGAGTACAATGGACGTGAGGGGTGCTAATACCTCTCCCTCGCGTAATCGACTCCCGAACCCAGAACATCAGGTTACAACGACCATGTTTCTTTTTGTTTTAAGAGGTTTTCTCGATATTTTCCTCTCCCGTTCATTTAGGATAAATAAAGTTCGGTGGCGACTCTGTCGAACCGTGTATCCGCGCCTTTAGCGTGAGGGGCGTTTCTCCGAAATTATCTTTCGTGATTTTTTGAGGTGTGACAGCTGGCGACTCTGCTGGGGACATATTGCCCCATGCAAGAGAGAGTCGAGCCTATCTTAGTTAGGATTGTGAGCTTGTTAGCTTTACTTAAAGTTTTTCTCTTCTCGTTGAAGGTGAGAAAATACTTAGAAGGGGGGGTTGAATAAGTATGAAGATTGAAACTTAGAAATAAAAACTCAAGTATTTTTATCCTGGTTCGTTGAACTCAACTACTCCAGTCCACCCTTCCTAGAGTGATTTGCCTTTCTCAATCAAGGACTTAATCCACTATTTAATCAACTGATTACAATAGTAAGCACTAAGAACAACTGTTCAAAGTCTTCTCAAGAACTACTGATCCTAACTGGATCTTCTTAAGGTTTACAATCAAATGTAATACAAATACAAGTGTTTAAATTGCTTCTAAAAAACTTTATCACAACTGTGATTTTTCACTCAAAAATTAAGTACAAAGAAATTAATTCTTAGAAAGAATATGAATAGTATGAGAGCTTTGAATGTTGATTTCTTTCAGATAAAACGTCAAGTGAAGAAGATAAGTAAAGACTTGATTTTATAGGCAGTTGATCCAAGGAGAGCTTCACGTTGAAAAAAGTGTCCAAAAGGTCTGAGCCTTTTTGTCTTCACATCAAGTGACCTTTCCTAGAAGAAGAAAGCACAGATAAATCCTTTTTGTCTGTGTTCTTGTGTCTAGCATAAATAAGGAAAGAGTCGTTTGGATTATTCCAACGGATATAATCTTTGAATAATTCTTCTTCAATTTTCAGCAAATTCCATCAGAGTCTAAATTTATCAGAGCCTTCTGATGTTGATCAGAGTTTTGCTGAGTCAGAGTCTTCTGCAGCAGGTGTGCTTTTAGCATGTTTAAGTTCAGAGCATATTTGAGTCAGATCTTCAGTACTGACATCTTTAGTACTTTCAGAATCTTCTGTAGTAAATATGCTTTGAAAACTCTTCATACATAATTCTTCTTTGGTTCAGATGCTTCTGACTTGCTTCAGATTCTTCTGGAGCTTCTTCTTCAGATCCTTCTGGAGCTTCTGCTTCAGAATCTTCTGGAGGTTACGCTCAGGATCTTCTGTTGGCAGCAATCAGAATCTTCTAATGGATGCATCTGGCGCTTCAGAGTCTAGCAAATGTCTTATTTTCAATTCTGATTTGCTTCTGGAGTGTTAATTCCTTTACTATCTGCAGTAAAAACTCTTAAGCAAATTTTAAAGTATATAATTCTTAATTACAAAATTTCATAATAATTATCATCAAAACATAGAGATATTATTAAGAACCAATCTATGTTCTAACAATCTCCCCCTTTTTGATGATGATAAAAACATCAGAAATTTTGTTTAATTGAAAATATAATAATTATAACTCCCCCTAAGATGATGAATCTCCCCCTAAATTAAATACAAATAAGGACTAGAAACTTCCCTTTTGTCTTGAGTAATTTTCAGAGTTAGAGCTTGATTGTTCTTTAACATTTGAGAGTCAGAGTGTCTTGCAAATTCCAGATTCAGAGTTTGATAATTGTCAAATGATCTGAGATTCTCAGAGTTTCTTTTACAGAGTGTACTTATAAAATGTTCTGAAATACTCAGATTTAATGTTAGATAAAATAGATATGTCTGAAGTTTCATTCTGGTGAAGTTTAATTAAATAGTTCAGATCTATATTTTCTCCCCCTTTTTTTGTCATAAGCAAAAAGTAAAAACTTTGAAAAGACAAATAAAAGGAAACAGTAAATGAGATAAATCATGTGGAGAAAACTTTGAAACATTCATTCAATTCAGTTCAGAGCAATAGTACACATATTAGAAGATATTCAAAATACATAAGCAAACATCAGAATGAAAAAAAATGAAAAACTAAGAGTGTTTTGACAAAAGCATCTTCAACAGTTCCGTGATCTCAGAAGAGGACTGTTCTTGCTTTGACATCCACTTAGCCATTGTTTCATTTTTCTGATCCTGTTGAGACATCCACTGAGTCATGTCTTCAGACTTCTTATCCTGTTTTGCCATCCATGACTTGATTTCTGATTGACCAGCTTTAGAACAACAATCTTATCCTCAAGATCTGGATGTTCTTTCTTAATCTCAGATGAAGAAGGAGGAACCGTTTCTGAAGCTTGAATAGGGTCAATTTCCATAGGGTCTTTAGAGCTTGGAGTAGTAGAGCCAGAAGGATGTTCTATCAGAGTCATTGCCAGAGGGTTGTTTTCAGATGCAGATTCAATAGCTTCTTCTGATGATGGAGGAGCATTTGTAAGAAGTAATGGTCCAGATCTCTTGACAGTCCAGAACAGACTTCTTGCAGCTTCAGCAAATCTGAGATTCGCATCATCAGAACATATGTTCTTCAGATTTGATGCTACAGTGTTGAATCTGTTGATAAAGCCATTCCAGATGACGTCAGATTCTGTTGCATCCATTGTTGCTGAACACTTCCTTTGTACAGTACCTAAATACTTTTGTATTTCTTGCAAAAAACATGTAAATAAATGATCAACATTTAGTCTAGGTTTGGGGTGTAATAGAGTCTCCAAGGTAATTGGCTTTGGTTGGGGAGTAGGTGGAAATATGGATTTGTGAATGGAGATCAGAGGAGGAGGGTAGTATGGTATGAAAGGAATTTCAGGGGATTTGTCAGGTTTTGATCTGTTTAAGGCATTCAACAGATTTGGTTTTGCTTTGGTGTGATAGGAAACCACATCAAAGGGTTTATTAGAGTAAGGTTGGAAAGCAGATCTTGCAGGTTTATCAGAAGCATCAGGTTTATCAGATGAAACAGGTTTAGCTGAAGTAACAGCTTTTGCAGATTTAGCAGAGTATGCTATTGTATCTAATGAACCTACTTTTGACATTGATTGAATATAGGTGAGAAGCACAAATGGTAGGGTGATTGTAAGTTTGGGTTTGAAGGGAGTGATAGGGTCAGATGGTTCAACTCTGTCATAGAAATCTTTGAGTTTGAAACCATAGAAAAGGTTGTGAAAATAAGATGAGAATTGTGCGCATGAGGCAGGAGTTACAGATGTTCTTGGTGTAGATGTTGGGATAGGATTTGGAATGAGGATTTCAGATGATGTGTTAGGTGTGGGAGTAGGATCTGGAATAAGAACTTTGGAAGATACAGGGGGTTCTGGTTGGTTTACCTCAGAATCTCTGTGAGAGGGGGATATCAGAAAATCGGGGTAAATATCTTATTCTGAGGAATTGGATGATATGGTTGGTGTGCAAGAGGTAGAAGACACTTGAAACACAATTTTGAGTGGTGTAACATCAAGAACTTCTGTCTCAGGGATGTTAGTTCTAGATGGGTTGGTTGATTCTGAAGGATTTTCAGAAGGTTTTGATGAGGGTTCAAATGTAGGTGGGTCTGATGTGATTGGTTCAGAAGTAACTGGTACAAATGCAGTGGGTTCAGATGTTTTGGATGGTGGGTTTTCTGATTGTGGTTGTTTCTCTTGTTGTGTTTGAGGTTCAGATGATTTTTGTTGTTGATGTTCAGAGTCTTTTTCTTGTAGAGGTTCAAATTGTTTTTCTGGTTGTTTTTCTTGTGGTTGTTGTTGTTGTTGTTGTTCAGATGGTTTTTGTTGTGCAGATGGTTTTTCTGGTTGTTGTTGTTCTGTAGGTTGTTTTTCTGATGGTTGTTGTTGTGGTACAGATTGTTTGGTTGGAATTTCTGGTTGTGGAGTTTGAATTTTTGGTTTTGTTGTTGATGGTTTAGGTACAGATGATTGTTTTTCAGGTGAGATAGAAACAGGATTAGATGATTTTTGTGGGGATGGAACAGAAACATGAGGTGGAGCAGTAACAGATTATTTTTGTGTAGGGGGTGGTTTTGGAATAGACTTAATAGTTGAATCCTTTATAACAATAGTATTTGCAGAAGATACAGAAGATTTAGTACCTTTGATTTTGATGCGTTTAGCAGGAACAGAAGGAGTGTCTCTAGATTCTTTTCTCTTTAGCAGCTTCTGTGGCTTCTTAGCAACCTTGGGCTTCTTCTGAACAGGTGCAGCTTCTGCTTCTGATTGAGTCCTCTTTCTTGGTGTCTCTTCTACTACTACAGGAAATGGTTGCCTTTCTCTCTTTGTAATATCTGCAGGAATAGGCTTTCCTTTTGCCTTGCAATCATCAATATATCTTACTACAATTTCCCTTGGTTCTTCAGCATAGAACAGAGGGTAGTCATCTACTGGGATTCTCTTCTGACTAAGTTCAGTAATGTTCAGCTTCTTGGGTGTTGTTGTGAGTTCTTCCACTATTTTCAGTCTCTGAAGACTTTTGGCATTCAGAGGCTTTCCAAGAATGAATTCCAGTTCTTCTGTGACTCCAGCAGCATACAGAGCAGTTACAAGTCCATTTTCTGTTAGAAGATCTGAGATTAACCTTCCAAAAGGAATCTAGGTTCTGATCTTCTGACCTTTTTCTTTCACATATTCTCTAGAGGCATTTATATGATTCCATAAGTGCATAAACAGAATATATGGAAGATCTACCTTGGTGCTCTGACTTAAGCAATACATAAAGTAGAGCTGTTCATTATTGACATAGTCTGGAGAGTTTGTTGACTTTCTGTGATGAATGCATCCCATGAAAATCTTAGCCCAGATCTTGTAGTCAGGCTTCAGATCTTTGAACTTATTAGAAGCTTGTCCAACAGTAATCACTTCCTCATATACTTCATCCATATCTACACGCCCAGCTGGCAAGTGTGATACTCCATCTGTTTCCTCATATCCAATGAGTTTTTTAATCAGATCTTCTGTGATGATTATCTCTTTTCCCAGAACAGAAGATAAAATGAACTTAGGGTATACAGAAGCATGGATCCAGAATTCTTTCACTAGAAGAGGGTAAACTGGTCCAAAAAGTCTATCAAAATATTTCACCCATCCTTGAGCATCTATAATGGAACGAAACTCAAACCCATTCTCAGCCAGTGAATCAAATTCCACCATTGATTCATAGAGAACCTCCAGTTTTTCAACAGGTGTTAGCAATGTTCTCTTTGGAGGCGTATATGGAGTCACACCCATATTTGCAGAGGTAACTGCAGCCATGATAGATTGAAATTGTGCAGCAGTTGATGATGAATTTTCCATTGCAGATGAGTTTGTCAAACGCTTAGGGTTTTTGTGAAGAGAGAAGAGAAGACAGAAATGCATAAAGGTTTGAGATGTGAAAAGTGTGAAAATGGTGAGAAATGATGTATTTATATTAAACACTTAGGCATACAAACAGTCGGAAGAAAGCACGTTCACACAAAGCATTTAATGAAAAGGAATAAAATCATTTCAAGCATTTATTGATTCTGACAATTTGGGGGAAAATCAAGATTTTCACTATTCAAACTTCACCTCAAACGTCTCTTCAGTAGTGTACACGCCACCTTTGCAGATTTAGAGTGACACGTGTTTGCTTGCATGTGCTTCTGAATTCTCTTGAGAAATGAAACGTTAACCAACGTTCAGATCCTCTGAGGATTGTTAGTTCAGAGTTTCACAAGAAAATAATTAAAGAAAATGAATAAGCAATCAGAAGAAATACTTCAGAGCATTAGGCATTTTTGCATCTATAAAATTTGCTTCTGACAAATATCATTCTGGACAAAAATCCATACCAATATTTTTCAGAATAAATTTGAATCTATCTTCAACAAGGGGTTTTGTGAAAATGTCTGCCCATTGATGATCTGTATCAACAAAGGCCAAATTTATGATTCCCTTCTGAACATAGTCTCTGATGAAATGATGCTTAATTTCTATATGTTTTGCCTTAGAGTGTAAAATGAGGTTTTTAGAAAAACATATAGCAGAAGTATTATCACAGAAGATAGAAATGTTACTTTCAAATATCTGATAATCTTCTAGTTGACTTTTCATCTAGAGCATCTGCGTGCTACATCCAGCAGCAACAATGTATTCTGCCTCTGTGGTTGAAAGTGCAATTGTGGGTTGCTTCTTGTTGTACCAAGAGATTATACTTCTTCCTAGAAATTGACAACTTCCAGAAGTAATTTTTCTTTCCACTCTATCTCCAACGTAGTCAGCATCACAGAATCCAACTAATTTGAAATTATCAGATTTTCTGTAACACAGACCCACATTAGAAGTACCTTTCAGATACCTTAGAATCCTCTTGACAACTGTCAAGTGTGGTTCTCTAGGATCTGATTGGAATCTAGCACACAAGCATACACTGAACAATATGTCAGGTCTAGAAGCAGTTAAGTAAAGAAGAGATCCTATCATACCTCTGTAGAGTTTCTGATCTACTTTCTTACTTACCTCTTCCTTGCCAAGTGAGCTAGTTGGATGCATGGGAGTCTTTGCCAGCTTACTATCAGTCATGTTAAATTTCTTCAGAAGTTCTTTAACATATTTGGTTTGATGTATGTAAGTGCACTCTGGAGTTTGATTGACTTGAATTCATAGAAAGAATCTCAGTTCTCCCATCATGCTCATTTCAAATTCTGCCTGCATACATTGAGCAAACTCCTTTCCCAGCATAGTATTGGTAGATCCAAATATTATATCATCCACATAAATTTGACAAATTAGAAGATCTTTCTTAAATGATTTACAAAAGAGTGTTGTGTCCACTTTGCCTCTGATGAAATTTTTCTCCAGAAGAAAATTGCTCAATCTCTCATACCAAGCTCTGGGAGCTTGTTTTAAACCATATAGAGATTTCTTTAGTTTGAAAACATGATCTAGAAATTTTTCACTCTCAAAACCAGGAGGTTGGTGGATATAAACTTCTTCTTCTATAATACCATTTAGAAAGGCACTTTTAACATCCATCTGATACAGAGTGATGTTATTTTGTGCAGCAAATGAAATTAGAAGGCGTATAGATTCTAACCTTGCCACTGGAGCATAAGTTTCAGTGTAATCAATACCTTCTTGTTGACTGTATCCTTGAGCAACAAGCCTTGCCTTATTTCTTTCAACTTCTCCTTTCTCATTTAGCTTATTTCTGAAGACCCATTTAGTTCCAATTATATTGAATCCTTTTGGTCTTTGAACTAAATCCCATACATCATTTCTGGTGAATTGATTTAACTCTTCTTGCATGGCAATAATCCAATCATTGTCTTGCAGAGCTTCATCTACAGAAGTTGGTTCAATTATTGACACTAGTCCAAATAATGATGCTTCAGATGATCTTAGAAAGGATCATGTTCTGATAGGATCATCCTTCTTTCCAATAATAACATTCTCTGGATGAGAAGCTTTAATTCTGGATGATGATCCTCTAACAGTTGATTCTTCAGAAATGTTTAAATTGTTCATCCGAGAAGTTAAAGGAATAGCATCTGGCGTTGCTTCTGGTTCCTTCACTTGAGCTTTGTCTGCCTCTGGGACTTTAGAGTCTGTGAAGACTACTTCTCTATCTGCAGAGTTTTCAGACTGCTTTGGCTTTTTATTGCCAAGCTTATCATCAAATATAACATGAATAGATTCTTCCACAATCTGTGTCTCAGTGTTGTATACTCTGTAGCCTTTAGAGCGTTCAGAATATCCAAGCATGAAACACTTCTGTGCTTTGGAATCAAACTTGTTCCAATTTTCTTTAGTATTTAACATATAGCAAATACATCCAAAAGGATGAAAATATGAAATGTTGGGCTTTCTGTTCTTCCACAGTTCATATGGAGTCTTCTCCATAAGAGGTCTTACAGACACTCTGTTCTGAATGTAACAGGCTGTGTTGATTGCTTTTGCCCAAAAGTGTTTTGCCAGATTAGTCTCATTGATCATGGTTTTGGCCATTTCTTGCAGATTTCTGTTTTTCCTCTCTACAACCCCATTTTGTTGTGGAGTTCTAGGACAGGAAAAATCATGAGCAATGCCATTTTCATTAAAATATTTTTCAAAATATTTATTTTCAAATTCACCACCATGATCACTTCTGACTTTTATAATTTTGAAATCTTTTTCATTCTGGACTTGTTTGCAGAAGTCAAAGAACACAGAATGTGACTCATCCTTGTGTTTTAAGAACTTTACCCATGTCCATCTACTATAGTCATCAACAATGACTAATCCATACTTCTTGCCTCTGATGGATGCAGTTTTCACTGGTCCAAATAGATCAATATGAAGTAATTCTAGTGGTCTGGAAGTAGAAACAACATTTTTTTGATTTAAAAGATGATTTTGAAAACTTCCCTTTTTGGCATGCTTCACAAAGAGCATCTGAGGTGAACTTCAGATTAGGAAGTCCTCTGACAAGATTAAGTTTATTAATCTGATATATACGTCTCATATTAATATGCCCCAATCTTCTGTGTCAGACCCATTGCTCTTCATTAACAGACAAGAGGCATTTAACATTTTGAACCTTAAGTTATGAAAGTTTATTTTATAAATGTTGTTTTTCCTCTTACCACTAAATAGGATAGATCCATCCTTTTGACTAATAGCTTTACAACATTTTTGATTAAAGGTAATATCATAACCATTGTCACTTAATTGACTTATGGACAATAAGTTATGCTTTAACCCTTCAACAAGTAAAATATTAGTAATAGAGGGAAGTTTACCATTTCCAATGGTGCCAGATCCAATGATCTTACCCTTCTGGTTCCCTCCAAATTTCACATCACCTCCAGATCTAAGCTCCAGGCTTTGGAACATAGACCTTTCTCCTGTCATGTGTCGTGAGCATCCAGAGTCCAGGTATCATGATTGGCGTCCTGACCTTGCTGCTAAGAACATCTGCAACAGGAATTATTTTACTCTTAGGTACCCAGATCTTCTTGGGTCCTTTAGGGTTAGTTGTTCTGAAGGTTTGTCTAAACTTCTGTTTTTCAACATAAGGTTTATTCTGACTAGCCTTAGATTTAAACACATGAATATTCTTTTCAGAGCGTGTTTGTTCAATATCATTCAAGTGACCAAATTTAAAGTGGGAATATAAAGGAGTTTTCTTGATGATAATTTTATCAACAGGTTTTGATTTAAATCCTTTCCAGAGGAGGATTCATATCCAATTCCTTTTCTGTTATTTCTGCTAACTCCATAGATTATAGAGCCATTTGCTTCTGTCTATGCTTTTAGCAAGAAACTTCTGAAGCTATAATCATATTTTTCCAAAATATTTTTGCATTCAGATTCAGTTTCTGAATCAGAGTTTTGTTGAGCTAATTCAGAATCATTTTTCAATTTTAAGTTCTTTTCATTTAGCTCAGCTACTTCTGATTTGAGAATATCATTCTCAGATACAAGATTGCTTTGACGCTTCTTGTATTTGAGCTTAATATTGTTATAGCTTTTCAGAACTTCTGATAACACTTTGATAAGTTCTTCTTTAGTAAGTTTAGCCATTACCTCTTCAGCGTCAGAGTCAGATTCAGAGTCAGATTCAGATCCTGAAGTTCCTTCCTCCTGATCTTCTATGTCTGCCATCAAAGCTACATTGGCACATTCCTCTTCTGACTCAGATTCAGATTCAGATGTATCTGAATCATCCCAGGTGGCCATTAGAACCTTTTTCTTATCAAATTTTCTTTTAGGCTTTTCTTTCAGCACCTTTGGACATTCATTTTTGTAATGTCCAGGTTCTTTACATTCATAACAGGCAACCTCCTTTTTGCCAGATCTTCTGTGTCCAGAAGATTCTTTTCTTTGGTCAGGCTTCCTGAAGTTTCTGAACTTCTTTCCTTTATGCTTCTAGAGTTTGTTTATTCTTCTGGACAACATGGATAGTTCATCTTCATCTTCAGATGAGGATTCTTCAGAGCTTTCCTCTATTACCTGCAATGCTTTAGCAGATTATTAGATTTTAAAGCAACAGATTTACCTTTCTTTTGAGGTTCATCTTCCTCAAGTTCAATTTCATGACTTCTTAGTGAACTAATTAGTTCCTCCAAGGAGATCTTGTTCAGATCTTTAGCCATTTTCAGCGCAGTCACCATAGGTCTCCATCTGGTAGGTAAGCTTCTGATGATCTTTTTCATATGATCAGCAGTAGAGTATCCTTTATCCAGAACCTTTAGTCCAGCTGTAAGTATTTGAAATCTGGAGAACATAGCTTCAACATATTTAGAGTCTTCCATCTTGAAGGCTTCATACTTCTGGATTAGAGCCAGAGCCTTTGTTTCCTTGACTTGAGAGTTTCCCTCATGAGTCATCTTTAAGGACTCAAACATGTCAAATGCAGTTTCTCTATTTGTAATCTTTTCATACTCAGTGTGAGATATTGCATTTAACAAAATTGTTCTGGCCTTGTGGTGATTTCTAAATTCCTTCTTCTGAGCATCTGTCATAGATTTTCTGTCTATTTTCTTGCCATTCCCATCAGTGGGATGAACATATCCATCTATGACCAGATCCCATAAATCAGCATCATATCCAAGGAAAAAAATTCCACTCCTGTCTTTCCAATAATCAAATTTCTCCCATCAAACATAGGGGGTTTGGTGCTGATTCTGTCCCTTTCTTCATATTTGTTGTTAGTGTTAGACATTGTATTATCAGCCATAGTAACAACCAAATATATATCAAAGTTTTTCTCACTGGATCTTTACTGTCACTGTGAAGTGGTAGCACACACAGAACCGGAGCTCTGATGCCAACTGAAGGTGAGAAAATACTTAGAAGGGGGGGTTGAATAAGTATGAAGATTGAAACTTAGAAATAAAAACTCAAGTATTTTTATCCTGGTTCGTTGAACTCAACTACTCCAATCCACCCTTCCTAGAGTGATTTGCCTTTCTCAATCAAGGACTTAATCCACTATTTAATCAACTGATTACAATAGTAAGCACTAAGAACAACTGTTCAAAGTCTTCTCAAGAACTACTGATCCTAACTGGATCTTCTTAAGGTTTACAATCAAATGTAATACAAATACAAGTGTTTAAATTGCTTCTAAAAAGCTTTATCACAATTGTGATTTTTCACTCAAAAATTAAGTACAAAGAAATTAATTCTTAGAAAGAATATGAATAGTATGAGAGCTTTGAATGTTGATTTCTTTCAGATAAAACGTCAAGTGAAGAAGATGGGTGAAGACTTGCTTTTATAGGCAGCTGATCCAAGGAGAGCTTCACGTTGAGAAGAGTGTCCAAAAGGTCTGAGCCTTTTTATCTTCACATCAAGTGACCTTTCCTAGAAGAAGAAAGCACAGATAAATCCTTTTTGTCTGTGTTCTTGTGTCTAGCATAAATAAGGAAAGAGTCGTTTGGATTATTCCAACGGATATAATCTTTGAATAATTCTTCTTCAATTTCAGCAAATTCCATCAGAGTCTAAATTTATCAGAGCCTTCTGATGTTGATCAGAGTTTTGCTGAGTCAGAGTCTTCTGTAGCAGGTGTGCTTTTAGCGTGTTCAAGTTCAGAGCATATTTGAGTCAGATCTTCAGTACTGGCAGCTTTAGTACTTTCAGAATCTTCTGTAGTAACTATGCTTTGAAAACTCTTCATACATAATTCTTCTTTGGTTCAGATGCTTCTGACTTGCTTCAGATTCTTCTGGAGCTTCTGCTTCAGATCCTTCTGGAGCTTCTGCTTCAGAATCTTCTGGAGGTTACGCTCAGGATCTTCTGTTGGCAGCAATCAGAATCTTCTAATGGATGCATCTGGCGCTTCAGAGTCTAGCAAATTTCTTATGTTCAATTCTGATTTGCTTCTGGAGTGTTAATTCCTTTACTATCTACAGTAAAAACTCTTAAGCAAATTTTAGAGTATATAATTCTTAATTACAAAATTTCATAATAGTTATCATCAAAACATAGAGATATTATTAAGAACCAATCTGTGTTCTAACACTCGTTAGTTCGTTTATTTATTTGTATCTTTATCTTTATTGCTCGTGCTTGTGGCATTGTTGGGTTGTTCTGATTATGGGTACTTCGTGAGATGGCTCTATACTCGAGTCCGAGTAAAACCCTAAGATTAGGATGGTGGTTGTGTAGTGGATACTTGTGTGAGTTCTTCACGTAAAGTTGAAGCGAAAACCCCGCTTAGAGTAGATTCCCTTGGATATGTTGTTGTTTTGATAAGTCTTTGCCATAATAATAATGTTTTTGAGCCTAAATCGTTGATCCCAAGGACCTTTAACCTATTTTATCCATGGTGGTTGGTAGTGTTGGTTCCTTTTGTATTAATACGAATGCCACAATCAAATGAGATCCCTTAAATGTATTACTTCTTGACAGTAATATTTCAACCTTGATCTATGACTCTGAGAACCTGTTCTAGAATCCGTGTGTCGATGGTTATGTAGTTGATGCCTCCGAGAAGTCTTTCTTGGTGTGGAAGATACGAAAACCTCACCTAGAGGAGATCCTTTTGAGGATATTATTGTCATGATGAGGCTTTTTCATGGCTGTGATATCTTTGAAAGATATCCATGACTCTAGGCACTTACCCATTTTAGAATCCTACCCATGGGGTTTCTTTGAGCAGTGATTGTGGTTCTTGATCCATTCATCCGGCTAACCTCAGAACTGTTTGTACTCGTGATCCTACAATCCTGGATCTTGCATCTTGCATTGCATATCATTTACATTACATTTCATTTGTTATGCATCTTTGCATTTTCTTTCCTTCATTGGTTTCTTATTTTTCCTTCCTTCCTATCCAGTAAATCAAGCTGATTCCTCGACACCAGTATGCAACCATAGCAATACTAGACGAATGATGGAGTAGATTCAGCAAGAACAAGCTGCCTTCAGGGAAGAGTTGGATTCTCTCAAAGGGAAGATTGACCAGATCCTTGAAGCTGTCATTGTGGCCCGAAAGGAAGAAGAGTTGCGTGAAACCACTTATTGCCAACAACAATGGTCAGGGACAAGGGTCTACCACCAGACTTTCAGTTCCTATTCCCAACCCTAATGGGATGCCAATAAATTTTGCTACCGCAGCCGAAGGAACCACTTCTCAGCCAATCCCAGCGCCATGAGTTACTGTTGGAGCTGTCTCGTAAGCCCAACCAACTGTTGTTCAGATCCCCGTTCCTCATACCGAAGATAATTTGTTGGATCAGTATGACGATGATCAAAACTATCATGCTACTATCGCCATTATAAATCCTGTTGCTGCTCAGGATTCAGAAGCTATGAAGATGTATCGAGATCTAGCTGAGAAACTCCGAGTCATGGAGGGGCATAACTCAAATTCGCTCAGTGCTTTGGAATTATGCTTGGTGCCTGATGTTGTCATCCCTCCCAAGTTCAAAGTTCCTGAATTCTCGAAGTACAAAAGCCTCAGTTACCCGAACATTCATTTGAAGATGTACTGCCGAAAGATGGCTGCCTATCCCAGAGATGAAAAGCTGATGATCCATTGCTTCTAAGACAGCTTGACCGGGGTATCCCTCGAATGGTATATGCTGCTGGAATGTAACAGTGTGCGCACTTGGGCTGAGCTAGCTGACGCCTTTGTTAAGAAGTACAAAATACAACACCGATCTTGCTCCCAACCGTACTCAGCTTCAAAGTATGACTCGGAAGGACAACGAATCCTTCAAGGAGTACGCACAACGATGGAGAGAGCTAGCTGCAAGGGTGCATCCACCTCTTGTTGGCCGTGAATTAATTGACATATTCATAAGTACCTTGCAAGGCCAATACTACGGGAAGCTGATCGGTAGTGTATCTGCGGGATTCTCTGACCTAGTGATTGTCAGGGAGAGAGTTGAAGAAGGTTTGAAGAGTGGAAATATCCAAGGAGGTTCTAACAGTCAAGCTAGTGCCAATAAGCCTTTCAACGGATACAAGAAGAAAGGGGGCGAAACAAATGTCGTCTCTGTGCAGAAAGGGCAAGCTCTTCAACAAGCTCCTGCTCATATGCCTAATCAAATTGTCTACTATCCGTATCTATATGTTGCTGCTATGCAATATGCTCCAATGTCGTATCCTCCAACTGTTCAAGCAGTTCAAGCTCAAATGCCACAGCAACAGGCTCCTCAGCCACACGCCTATAACCAGCAAGGATATCAGTATCCTCCTCAGCAACAACAAATGCAAGCTGCTCAACAACAATAAAGTGCTCGTCAACAGCGTCAGCAGAGAACGTGGATGCCAAACAAAGTTTTTGATCGCCTACCAATGACATATGCTAGTATCTTTGCTTAGTTGATGGAGAAGACAGGTTGTTGTGTTCCAAGAGATTTGGCGCCCCTAACTTTCATTCCTGCCGACTATGATGCAATTGCTCATTGTGAGCTTCATAAAGGCGCTCCAGGTCATACCATTGAGAATTACAAGGCTTTTAAGCACAAAGTTCAAGACATGATTAACAAGGATGCTATCAACTTCAATGGGAAGTCTCTGAACATCATCAACAATCCAATGCCATCAGCCAGATAGTGCCAGTATCAGATCAAATCCATTCAAGTCAAGTTCATTTCCCTGAAGACAATTATGTTGCCATTTCATCCTTCATTTTTCTTGTATTTTGTCTTCGTTTGTTTACAGTACTTTATGCTTTGAACAATTGCCATTCGTATTTGGTTTTCATTAATGTATTGTTTATGCATGTTTTGATTTAGTTATGTTGTTATTCACTCATTTTTATTACAAGCACCGACACATTTATTCACTTCGTGGTTTAGCATGATTTGAGGGAGGATGACGAAAACGAAATACTCATAAATGCAAAAGTGTATGCTTTCAAACAGAATCTCGTCGATGATGTATAAGCATTGTTCAAATTCCCCAAACACTGGAGATATAAGGAGTTAATCCTTAGTAAAACCATTCCGAGCCTAAAAGTAGCAGTTTCATTCAGATATTCAAACCCTTACACTCAATCCGGGGCAGGGTAGGTGTTCAATTGATCCAATAACGCATTCAAATCAACAAAGAAAACCCAAAATACAGTTGTTCATCAAAGACCCATGACATGGCAGTCACTATCCTTCAACAAAATCCAAAAAAAATCATAAAGCCTGCTAAGTCAAGCACCTCAAAGGGGGCTTAGGCAAAAATCAAGGCAATCCCGATGGATCTGACGAGCAAAGTCAATCCATGCAAAAGTTAGGGATCAAAACAAAATCAAAAGAGGCCCCTGAAACCCTCAACAAAAACAAAATAAGATTCAGTGGCTACCAAATTGGGGAAATCAAAGGGTCACTGAAATCCATCAAAACCAAAATAAGGTGACTGCCATCTCGAGTAAACCTTGAATCATCGAGATTACACCGTCAAGATAGGTGCAAAATTAACTGAACGTTGGACTGGATATCATCACGAAGAAAGGGTGGGTACAAATCATACTTTGAGCTTAATATCCTTTGTTTCATAACCATGAACCAGACCA
>CAWUDS030006055.1:2500-10000 GCA_963859935.3 Lathyrus sativus | reverse complement strand
ATGAAGTGACGTGGAGATGTGTTACTATAACATCTAGATTGGGAGCTGTTAGTGTTTTGTCAAACGCTAATCACATCCCTACTACTACAGTCAGTATAAGTGTCAGTCTTTGTTGGACTTAGGAGGTCCCTTTTGGTATGCTTTCTTTTTGGTTTCCTTTCTGTACTTTTATTTTATGTTTTATCTATGTGGCAAGGCCGCTAGTCTTAACGGTGTCAAACTCTGTAAAATATATTTGAAGCATATGTATGTGAAACAGTATGTTTTTAAATAATTAAGTATTGTCCTTTAAAAATTTCAAATTTTTCTGTATTTTTATAAGGTTTCATTAGAATTCCACTAATGGGACATAGGCTGTCTCATTTAATGGTATCAGAGCTGGTCGATTCAGCTCGGACCGTAAGTGTCTAGAATTATACTGACTGTATCAAGTTGGATTCCAAACTGGATGATAACTTTTCTTCTGTGCATTGAGTCTTCATCTTGAGAGCCTTCTAGTATAATGGTCTAGGAAACTTATTTAGCACACTTTATTTTTCCTCCCCAACGGTCACAAACCCAACGGTAACGTAACGGACACTTCACAAAATTCACTTTATAAATACTTCACACCCATCCATTATTTTCATATCAATTCCTAAATATTTATCTATACCTTTCAAATGGCTAAATCCTTTCTTTTATTCATCACTCTTCTTGTCATTATTTTGTTTGTTATTGGTATCATCAAGCATGAAGAATTAGGTAAAGATTTCGTAGCAATAATGATAATTATAGTTTTACCACTATTAGTCTTAGCTTGGTTTACAAGTAGAGGTTTTTGAATGAGACATGGTCACGATTTTTGTAATCGTTGTTATTAAATAAATTGATACATTTTTGTTTATACATTAAATGTTGATTATGTTTTCCTGAATTCTAGTTATATTTAAGATATTAATTCAACATTTTAGACACAATTATCCCTTGCCTGTGGGAGACTTGATAAAAATCCTTATCGATGAATCATTCATTGGGATATAAATATACATAATTGTTATGTTCTTTATGTCTTGTGAATGATTGAACCTAATAACTATTCCTTTTCAGGAAGTTATGGTTCAGAACGTCAGAGGTGCGAGGCGTGGTAGGAGTGCTGCTAGAGGCACTACTAGAGGTATACGTAGGAATGCGAGTGATGAAGTTACTCCTGAAGGAGCACCTACCATTCCCATTGGACGAGAAGATCATTCCCAAACTGGAACGAACTCTCAAGCTGACACTCGAGATGTTCGTGAACTTGCTGCAGCTGTGTTAGTTCAAACACAACAAAATGCTCAAATCCTGCAAATCACTCGAGATCATCAACTCTTTCAGCAACAACAAAGGGAAATGGTGCATGAGGATACAGGATTGAACTCGTTTCTGAAAGGAAAACCACCACAGTTTGGTGGTGACTTTAATCCGGAGGGTGCTGAGAAATGGTTGCAAGAAATGGAGAAGATATTTTCTTTCACTCACTGTAGAGAGAATAGAAGGGTTGGTTATGCAACATTCATGCTGACAGGCGATGCTGAAGCTTGGTGGAGAGGAAAGTATAGATTATTGGAAGAGGAAGGAAGAGAAATCAATTGGACCTTGTTCAAAGAAGAATTTTTGGGGAAGTATTTTCCAAAGTTATGTAGGAAAGAGAAGGAGAGAGAATTTCAGAATCTACGTCAAGGTGTGATGACGGTGGGAGAATATACTAGGAAGTTTGAATCCTTGCTAAAGTATTCTGAGTTTTACCGCTTGCATCCAAGGGAAGAATGGATGTGTGAAAAGTATCAAGATGGATTGAAATATGATATCCAGAGGGCAGTTTTACCTCTGCATATTATGCGCTTTGGTGAGCTAGTAGAAAGGTGTCTGGAGTTGGAAGGGATTGACAATAGGAAGAATCAATATGGATCAGGAGGATCAACCCAAAACAACAATCACAAGGGCCACTTTAACCGAGGCCACGGAGGAAGAATCCAACGAGGGGGTAGGCCATATCAAAGGCCTACACCTTATCATAACCAGGATTCTAGAAGGTTAATGTTCAAGTGTTACAGCTGTGGAGGGGCACATCTTAACAAAGATTGTCCAAATAGAAATATTGGAACTTGTTTTCGCTGTGGTCAGAAAGGCCACTTTCTCAAAGATTGTCCCCAAGGACAAAGTCAACCAACAGGCCAGAGGAGCGGCCTAATAAACAATAACAACATAGGGAGAGCAAGAAATGGAGGCCCAAGTGTTGGTCAGAGACCTCAGAATCAAAATAAGCCAACCACAGGAAGAGTATTTACAATTAGAGGAGCTGAGATCTCAAAGTCAGCTGGGTTAATTCAAGGTATGTGTTTAATTGGAGATAAGTTGGTATCAGTTTTATTCGATTCAGGAGCTACACATTCTTTTATATCTACCTCTTGTGCTGAATTTTTGGGATTCGAAATTGTTGATCACGATTATAAGTTGACTATCACAACTCCCTCGGGAGAAAGAATGGTAACTTATTCAGTCTGTGTAGACTGTCCAATAATCTTAGAAAATAGAAGATTCTTAGTAGATCTTGTGGTACTCCCGCTACAAGACCTAGATGTCATCTTAGGAATGGATTGGTTATCAGCCAACGATGTCAACTTGAGATGCAAGGAGAAAATTTTTACATTTGGAGAAGATAGTGGAGAAATCAGCAAAGCTGAAACCCTCACTCAAAGTTTTATGATGCTATTCTCCATGTCAGTAGGAGAAACCCCTAGTGTGGAAAATTTTCCCGTAGTCTGTGAATTCCCGGAAGTCTTTCCAGAAGAAGTTCCAGGTTTACCACCGGTTAGGGAAGTGGAATTTTCTATAGACTTGGTTCCAGGAACTGGACCAATTTCTATATCTCCTTATCGAATGTCACCCTCAGAGCTTGCGGAGTTAAAGAAACAATTAGACGAGATGTTAGAGAAAGAATTTATTAGACCAAGTGTATCGCCATGGGGAGCTCCAATCTTGTTTGTGAAGAAGAAGAGGATGGTTCTTCTAGACTTTGTGTGGATTACAGACAACTCAATAAAGCCACTGTGAAAAACAAGTATCCTTTGCCTAGAATCGACGACTTGATGGATCAGTTAAAAGGAGCATCAGTATTCTCAAAGATTGACTTGAAGTCTGGATATCATCAGATCAGGGTGAAGGAAGATGATATTCCAAAAACAGCTTTTAGATCCCGTTATGGACACTATGAGTACTTAGTTATGCCATTTGGTTTGACTAATGCTCCAGCAGTATTCATGGATTACATGAATAGGATCTTTAGGTCATACTTAGATCAATTTGTTGTAGTTTTCATTGATGACATTCTGATTTATTCCAAGAATGAGGTAGAGCACAGAGAACATTTGAGAATTGTGCTACAGATATTAAAGGACCTTCAATTGTACGCGAAATTCTCGAAATGTGAATTTTGGTTGAAGGAGGTACAATTTCTTGGTCATGTAATTAGTAAAGAAGGTATTGCAGTAGACCCAAGTAAAGTCGAAGCAATAACAAAGTGGGAGAGTCCAAAGAATGTTGGCGAGATTCGAAGTTTTCTTGGACTAGCTGGATATTATCGGAGGTTCATTGAAGGATTTTCAAAGATCGCTTTGCCCATGACTCAGTTAACGAGGAAAGGTAAAAACTTTGAATGGACTAAAGAGTGTGAAGAAAGTTTTCAGAAGCTAAAGGAAAGATTGACTTCATCACCAATACTCATCTTACCAGACCCATTAGGAAATTTTGATGTGTATTGTGATGCGTCATATCAAGGTCTTGGGTGTGTGTTGATGCAAGAAAGGAAAGTGATAGCTTATGCATCAAGACAATTGAAGGTGCATGAGAGGAACTACCCAACTCACGACCTAGAGTTAGCGGCAATTGTGTTTGCCTTAAAGATTTGGAGGCATTATCTTTATGGATCAAAGTTCACTGTGTTAAGTGATCACAAAAGCCTGAAGCATTTATTTGATCAGAAAGATTTAAACATGAGACAAAGGCGCTGGATGGAATTCTTGAAGGACTATGATTTTGAGTTGCAATATCATCCCGGAAAGGCCAATGTTGTAGCAGACGCTTTGAGTCGAAAGAAACTTCATGTATCTGCAATGATGTTGAAGGAAGAAGAGTTGATTGACAAATTCGTGGATTTAAACTTAGGAGTACATCACAATGAAGGAAGTATATTCATAGGCGCTATTGTCGTGTCTAATGAATTTCTGAAATGGATCAAAGATGAACAACAACTTGATGACCGTCTAGTGAGCATAAAGGAAAATATAAGAAATGGTCAAAATGGAGAGTTTAACATAAGGAGTGATGGAATCCTAAGGTTTAAAGAAAGGTTGTGTGTACCTCAAAATCAGGATATTCAAAAGTTGATTTTGGAAGAGGGCCACAAAAGTAAGTTGAGTTTTCATCCAGGAGCCACAAAGATGTATCAAGACTTGAAGAAAATGTTTTGGTGGGTTGGAATGAAGAGACATATAGCAGAATATGTTCAAAGTTGCTTGGTATGTCAGAAGGCAAAGATTGAACATCAGAAGCCAGCCGGATTGCTACAACCTTTAGATATTCCAGAGTGGAAGTGGGACGGAATAGCCATGGATTTTGTAACCGCTTTGCCTAAGACTCAGAAACAACATGATGCAATTTGGGTGATCATTGATAGGTTGACAAAGAGTGCACATTTCATTCCCATCAACCAGACGTTTAAATTAGAGAGACTAGCTCAGGTATATGTAAAGGAGATTGTTAGATTGCATGGAATACCTTCAAGTATAGTCAGTGATAGAGATCCCAGATTCACATCAAATTTTCGGCATCAGTTGCATTTAGAGTTAGGAACAAAACTGAGGTTAAGTTCAGCTTATCATCCCCAAACGGATGGCCAGTCTGAGAGGACGATTCAATCGTTAGAGGATTTGTTGAGAGCTTGTGCTCTTGAACACAAAGGAAGTTGGGACGAGTTCTTACCATTGATTGAGTTTACTTACAACAATAGTTTTCACTCAAGTATCGGCATGGCTCCATATGAAGCATTATACGGAAGAAAGTGTCGTACACCTTTATGTTGGTATGAGGTTGGAGAAAATAAAATATTGGGTTCAGAATTCGTGCAACAAACGACAGATCAGGTTAAACTTATTAGAGAAAAAATGAAGGCAGCACAGGACCGTCAAAAGAGTTATAATGATAAGAGGAGAAGACCTTTGGAGTTCGAGGCAGGAGATCACGTGTTCATTAGGGTAACTCCTAGGGCGGGAATTGCACGAGCAATCAAAACTAGGAAGTTAACACCAAGGTTTATCGGGCCTTTTCAAATTCTACGGCGGATTGGACCTGTAGCGTATCACATTGCTTTGCCGCCAAACTTGTCTAATCTTCATGATGTATTTCATGTATCACAACTGAGGAAGTATTATCCGGACCCTTCACATGTCATTGAGCCTGAAACTGTGGAACTTAGAGATAATTTGGAATATGAGGCTATACCTGTCAAGATCTTAGATCATCGTATTAAAGAACTTCGTGGAAAGCAAATACCATTGGTTAGAGTCGTGTGGGATGATGTAACTGGTGATTCTACTTGGGAAAGAGAAGAAGACATGCGTCAGAAGTATCCACATATGTTTTAGGTACGCTAAATTTCGAGGACGAAATTTCTTTTAAGGGGGGTGGTAATGTAACATCCTAATTTTTCCATACACTAAATAATATATCTAGTTAGATTTGAGATTTTAACAATGCTAGTTATTAAAAATTAAATGTTGAAACTAACACTTATAATAATTAATTTATTAATTAATTACTTTTTATATTTATTACTTTTATTCTTCAATTTGAATATCATCGTTTCATTTTATAAACTAAACTTTGAAATTTAAATTGGTACTTAAAACCCTTAACTTTAAGTTAATTAATTATTCATATTATTATTATCATTATTGTTGTTCTTGTTTTGTTATTATTAATTGATTTTATTTTATTTGAATATTATCATTTTACTCTATAAACCAATTAATAAATAAAATAATCTTAAGACAATAAAAATATCAAATAACTATCCTTTTTACTATTTTTATTATTATTAATATTATTAACATTTTACTTTTTATAAAAGAAATATATATCTCATTTTCTATTAATATCCTACATAATATTATGTCATGAAATCAAGCTCCCATACCTTTGTCATAAATTATTTTCACAAAGTCATACTAGAACACCTAAAGCACTATTGATGAAAGATTAGTAAATATTTGATAGAGACATATTTACTAGCAAGAGTTGAAAAGTTGGAAGGTATGGGCAAAAGATGATAAATTATGTTATTTTAATATTTTACAACTAGTATAAATAGGGGTCTCTTCCACCCCATTTTCATTCATTCATTCACAAATCATCTTTCTTACTTCTTTACTTCTTTCCTTCTCTAATTTCTTCATATAGCAATATTAGTTTTAGTTATCGAAGTTCCCACGATATCGGTTCGTAACCTTTAGAGTATTTTGTGGTAAAAGTTCTTCTAAAGTTTCAAGGGAGTTTTATACGTCAAAGTTCTGCCCAAATCATTTTCATAAGTAATCGGTAAGCCGTTATAATGTCCATTTTATTTTAATTATATTATTTTAATTATGTTATTTATATAAAGGTTATTTTAAATTTTCTATGCAAATTCCGTTCAGACGTCGATATATTGAACTTATAAAGTCCAAAATAAATTTTACCATTTTAAGTCGTTATAATGCCCAAATTTTATTATAATTTAAATGTTATTAGAAATATACTCTTGACAATTTTCTAAAACAAACAAATTCAAAAGGAGGTATAATATAATTTATATTTGAATTTAATAATTATTTTGGAGGTTATTATGATATATTTAAATAAATAAATATTTCAAGTTATAACGGGATTATGTTCAATTAACCATAAATTATATTCTAATTATTTCATAAATTTCGTACAATCCAACGGTTATCGTAAATTAGGTTCTTGGCAAAGATCGAAGACAACACTTGTGGACTTTCAACAACACTCAACAAAAGGTGGGGGCAAGATTTCGTATACGATTGGGACGGTTAGCGTAAAATAACTTAATATATATGTGTGTAGTGGTGACCTAAGCCCTACTAGCGATAAATAATTAAGGAGAGCCTATTCTCAAATAATGATTTTCACAAATCACTAGGCGAGGTTACGCCGGCCTTAATTAATTATCATAGGAATAATCTTTGACAATTTGGTATTGTATTGTGCTTGCATTATTCGGTTAATTTTATAATTGTTTATTTTATTTATACTTGAATGATTGTGATTGATAGATTAAGGAAATAATCGGTTAATGAGAGAAAAACATTGCTAGATATTAAGTAATTGATCCCCATTAACATAAGGAAAGTTGGATACAATGAGTAGTTATATTTGGTTGGGTTCTGGCTAAGGAAAGACTTGGTCGACTATGCCGTTTAC
>CAWUDS030006054.1:0-12155 GCA_963859935.3 Lathyrus sativus | reverse complement strand
TTGAGAGTGAGTGTTTGGCATACAATCGACGAAATAAGAAAAAGGAAAGTTTTATTGCCTTAGTCTATGTTGTGCAGCAACAGAATCATAATATTGACTAAATTAGTCACCGACAACGGTGCCAAAAACTTGATTGCGACTTTACGAGTCTAACGAAACCTAATTACAAGTATACAGTCTATCACGTACTTTTAAAATATATCGAACCCACAGAGACTAATAATTAATCTACCGTTATCTATTGATAAAAATCTAAGTCTATGGTTAAAAGGTTAAGACGAGAATAAAAACGTAATTAACTAAAGGTTTGGAAATTATCATAAAAAGAGGTCGGAATATGGATTCCGCGTTCTTAAAGGATTTCATAAATTTTAGGCACTAACTGCAATTTACTATGTTTTGTAGAAAATATCAACTTAAAGACACTGTCTCACACTCTCGCGCTATTGACTGAGCCATACTCTCTAACCCGGGATTTTGCTATCACTCGCCCATTTTAATTAGAAAGCGTATTTTGAAAATTAATTAAATCATAATCGATACCTAAAGCACTCTCACTGTTTTTAGGATCGATGCATAGTTTCCACTATCCGGTTCAATCCTCACACTCTCGCTATCGGCTCGAACCTTAATTTGCTACTCACTCTCGTGACGAAATAGTAAGACATAAAATTGGAAAGTAAAGCCAAAATAGAATTTTAAACATTAATTCGCGCCTAGTAATTTCTACTGAGTTGCGTCGGTGACGACGATCCTCATACGCCGGACTCAAACAAAATTAACAATACATTATTTCAGATGAAAACAATGTAAACATGGCATTCGAATTTGAAGACATCATTATAATAAGTAAAACAATGCAATAATTTTAATAAAGTAAAAACGGTAAATGAAAACCTGTAAAGTAAATTGAACGAAATAGAACTTGAAGAAACGACTTTATTTTGGCAAGATTACTTTGATCCAAGAGTACAAAAGGTAATATAAGAAAACACAGAAATATTGCGACAATACCTCAACGTGAGTTATTGTCACTTTACAAGTAATATACACCTAACAATTTCTACAGTGCTTCCGCGCGATTCTGTGATGGTCCCTAAAGTGACTAGAGGATTATATATATGGACCAAGTAACTGTTGTAAAGTTCTAAAACGTGCAAGGGGTGGTGGAGAAGAAAAAGGAAATGGATGAGGAGGATTCAAACTGATTCTCGTGTAAACTGCCTTTGCATGATAATGACGAACACCATTGCCTTCCTCGTTAAATGACATTGCATTCTGGTCAATGGCAGATGCCATTAGGGAATGGCGGACGCCATTATGCCAGAAATCACAAATTCTGCTCTTCTTTCCAACATCCTTGCTTTAATGCTCCTAAAATGCAATAAACTGCAAAACAAACACGAAACAATGTAAAAGTAATAAAAACGGAGTGAAATAACGATAGATAACATGTGTTTTTGAGCCTATAAACATGATACGTTTTCACGTTATCAGTACACTGGGTTTTATTTAGGTGAACAAACCAACACAACCAAAGACTCAACGACATCATTTGTATTGTGGGCAGCGGTACAAATATGTAGACAAGGTCTGCAATGAAGCTTTGAATTCAAGAACCTTCGTTAGCATCCGATTAATGTGATATACTCATGTAATGAGAGCATCAATCCAATGGTGGTAAGGCACATGTGCTCAAAGTAAAAGAGTACAAGCAATTTCATGGATGTGGAAATTTTTTCATTCTGCAATACCATTTTATTGAGGAGTTTGAGGACACGTGGTTTAGTGAATAAGTCCGTGTTTTTTCGACATACTTATTGAATTGGTGATTCACAAACTCCCCACCATTATGAAAGCGAAAGATCCTAATCTTCTTTGAATATTGATTTTGAATCATTTTATGAAATTGTTGAAATATGTGCAACACTTCATTTTTTGTTTCAACAAATAAATCCATGCATTTTAAGTGTAGCCATCAATAAATATCACAAACCACCAATAAGCAAAGATAAAAGATTTTAGGGATGAACCTCATACATCAAAATGGATTAAAGCAAAAGGAACATTACTTTTATTCATACTTAATAGAAAATTAACTCAATGAATCTTGGCTAAAATGCATGTTTCACATTTGAAATTCAACAAAGACGTATCAAAAAATAAATTGGGGAACACATGTTTTAGGTAGCCAAATGAAGAATGGCTAATCAACGATGCCAAATAAAACTTGTTCCACTTTATTATTTTTTGGATAATGCATGTGGTGTGTTAGGACTACACTAAAACCCTCCATATAGTAAAGTCCCTCTCTCTTAGTACAAACACCCAATGATCTCCTTTAAAAGAATATCCTAAAGGAAACAGAAGATGGATAAATTAGCATAACATAATTCAAGTCTTGATAAGTTGACTCACTGATAGGAATTTGTAAGATAGAGATGGAACAAGCAGTGTATTAGAAAGTAAAAGGGTTGGTGATGATATTATAGTTCCAACCCCTGCTACCGACAATGAACCACTATTTGCATTGGCAATACTTGAGCGTCGAGGGGTTGAACGTCCAGAAAAATCATCAACATCAAATGGCATATGATCAGTAGCTCCGGAGTCAAGTATACATGCATTACAATCATTATGATAATTAGAGCAAATTAGAACATTACCTTCAGTGGTGTGGGAACTTGATGTCGGAATAAGGGAAATATGTGGTTTGACAGTATGATGATGCTTTCGAGCCTGAAAGTTTGTCCTCCAAACTGGATAAACGTGAAGCTTAAAACATGTCTCACGAGTATGTTTGGTACCTCCACAACGAGAACAGTTAGTGCCAGCAAATGAGTCTTATATTTAGAGTGAAAAATTGTCTTACTACTTTGTAATTTGAGACCCTTAGATGTGAGTACCACTCCATATAACTCATTAGAGTTGTCATTGCCTGGCGAAGAGCTTCCCTCCTAACATGTACATATGCTTATTCCTCTATTGGAAATGTGTTTCATTTGTAAAACATCACTTTTGATATTATCTAAGCGATCATCAAGTCCATCCAAGAATACGTACACTAGTTCTTCTTGGACAAGGGTATTGTAGTGTTGGATATCAGTTAGGCATGTCATCGGATTTGGATGACAAAAATCGATCTCATGCTAAAGCCATTGGAGATCGTTTTAATATTTTTCAAGAGAACCACCGACATGTTTAAGATGTGTCATCCACCTCTAAAGGTTACCTGGGAGGTGTCACAACCATCAAAGTACATGGTTGCAATTGCCTCCCACACTAGCTTGGTAATGGAGAATCGAATAAAGTTATTGGTTAGAGAAGATTTTATGAGGTTGATTATCTATCCCTTAACAATCGCGTATTTAGTTCGCCAACGTCGAAAGGTAGGGTCTATTGAGGAGTTTGCAGAAGGTCGTCATTGATATATCCTAGTTTGTCTTTGACTAAGATATACATCTCAACCACCTGGGACCAAAGGGGATAATTGTTGCCATCTAACTTGATGTTAATCTGTGCCACCGCAATGGTCAGAACTAATTTGTGAAGGGGTTGAAGCACGGTTTAGAACTTCCGTCATTTTTGTTGTTAACTCAGCAAGAATAGAAAACGAGATATCGTCATCAAAATTTGAATCTGAGTCGACCATAAAAGATGAATGAAGTGTATTACTGCAGTAAGGATTAAAACCTAGCTACTGATACCATGTCAAACTGATACAATAGTTTCATATTATTTCGGTCTATATATGACAAGGTTATATATATATATATATATATATATATATATATATATATAATATATATATATATATATATATATATTATATATATATATATATATATATATATATATATATATATATAAAAACCAAATCAAGATAATTAATAACTAATAATTATATTTCCTATTATAATTTCTATGATATTAATGAACAACTCACACCAACATTATTATATAGTGCTAATGTTTTTTCAAAAATTCTATAAGATTATTTGAATACTTATAGTTTTTTAGTAATTTTTTTTTGTTGGTTTATAAATTTAAAATTATTAAAAAGGCAATTTAAAAATTTTATATATAAAAGACGTATACTATGATAATGTTATTTTTATGTGAGAACATAAGAATGAATCTTAATCATTAGATTTAAAATAAGTAAAATTATATGATATTTTTATTCTCAATCAATTTTTGAATAAAATTATGTATTATTTTTATTCTCAATCAATTTTATCTCTCTTTTATTATTAAAATAAATGAGTTAAATTAAAATTCTCTCTCCTTTCACTATTTATTTAAATATAATAGTTTAAAATTTTCATTCTCACACAAAAATTATATATATATATATATATATATATATTATATATATATATATATATATATATATATATGATATATATATATATATATATATATATATATATATATATATATATATATATAATATATATATATATATATATATATATGATCTATTATGTGCACATCAAATTAATTAAGGATAGAGAGGGTATATCATCGTGTGGTGTCTATCCTATGACCATCAAAGATGGCCTAAAAATCTCTGTCAAACTAAGATAATAAGTAGCACAAAGAAATGTAATCTTGTCTGAATTGATTAACTAATACATGCAAGGTATAATTATAAACTAGTATACTAATAATAAAGCGTGTAAACAAGTAATGATCTAATGCTTGACAGAACGATTGATTCTAACATCAACGGTAAGGAGCAAAACAACCATCCACGTTTTCTCTCTCCCACTCCCTTGCACTTTTTCTTGTGAACAAACAAGCAATATGGGTTTTAGCTTTCAAAACATCCAATGAATTACGTAAAAATGGGAACACTTAAAAGACAATTTCTACCAATGCAAACATTGAACACGTAAACTTAGGTAGATGTTTGTTGACTTGTCTTCCAGCCGGTTTTGGATATACTACTATTTCTTTTTTCTTTTTCTTTTTTAAAATGATAAAACACTATTTTGAGAAAGGGAGGCACCTAATTTAAAATTTTAATGATAAATTTTTTTAAAGCAAAACACTCTATTATGAAATCATAATTAATTAGACACGGGAAGTTGCGAGATCTAACCGTAGACTTGAGCTTTTGTTATGATGGGAGAGGAGTCGACTTGCAAGATTAACACTCAAACACTCAAGTCAATATGTGAGTAAGATGAGCGAATAAAATTTGAATTTGAATTATTTATCTAAGAAATATCGTGCTTCCCCTTTAAATAATGGAATGGTGACATGGTGAATTGTTGCTTTCTTTAGGCCGCAGTTGCATAGTTTTTTTGGCTATCCCAGAACAATTTTTCCCCAAGCCCTTGCCTTTGTTTTGTAGTGAGAGAGTTTTTGTCATGTTCATCCTTTCGTGGCTGCTACATCCTGACTTAAATGGAAAGCCAAGAGGTAACGTTGATGTCCTTGAAAATTTACGCCTTAAATAGGCCCCTTATTACAGATGTCTTTTCGTAGATTCTATCATAATGATCTTTGAAAATAGAAATACTTGACTGTTTCCTAAGGTGATCTGGAGCATTCATAGTTCTTATTACTTTTGGGATAGTCACCACGTGATCTATGAAGATTCAGTTCAATAGTTTCTTGAGACGTTACCTTTACTTCTTTGTCATATGTATTTTCACAACATATTATTTTCTGTAGTCGAATGGAGTGATGCCTATCATGAATCAATAATCAAAAGAAGATGTTGTTGGACAAGTGATTTCAAACACAAGAGGGGGAGGGTGAATTATGGTGTATAAAATTCATAATTGATTTTAGGATTTTGTTACTTAACCAACAAACTGTGTTAGGATTCTTTAAGATTGAAGTAAATTGAGTAGCAAAAAAATAGTAAAGTAAATTGAAGAAATAAAGAGATAAGGGTGTAGAGAGATTGCACTAGAGATTTATCTAGATTCGACTGAATGTTGACCTACTTCTGTCCCTAAGAGATTTTCTTGAGATTTTAACTATAAACTTTGAGATTTTACAAGTGATGCCCACGGAATTTTACAGACTTATCTCCAATCAAAGTTAGATCTTTTACCCAGGCTAAGTTAACGAACCGTTTAGGGATTTTCCAACCAAACAAAAATTTTCGGCAAAGTTCAAGAAACCAAAACATAGATTTTATGACTTGTTTATTTCATGAATCAAACTAAATTTCCCAAGAGTATCGTATTCTCGAGAATTATAACAAAAATAAGACCAATATAATTTCTTCTTCACAAGTAGCATTTCATTCAAAAATCACCAAGGCAACTTTAAGTGAAAAAAATATTTCTTAGAGAGAGAGAGAGAGAGAGAGAGAGAGAGAGAGAGAGAGAGAGAGAGAGCGCTAAATTCTAAAGAAAATGAGAAGCTTCAGAAATTGGTGTGAAATGAAGAGAAGGCGACTCTCCTTTATACATGAGATGATAACATCAAAAGGGAAATAATCCATGGGCCGTTTTAATGTCCTAATTGATTGGGTTCTTGTCTAAATATAGTAGATGGCCAAATTTAATCGATTACCTTTGCCCAAAATGAAACTATTGGATAGAGTCATTACAAGTCATTAAGATATTGTCTCAATCGTTTGTTTAATCATTTAGGCATCCTCCAATATATTGGCTTAATTTTCTAATTGATCGGGCAGTTCATAAAAAGTGTTTCTAATTGATCAACTTAAGGCCCCAATCAATTGGATAGTTCAAAAAAGCCTTTAGAAGAAAGTAGACAGTTTCGTAATTACTTGGCTCGACCTTGTAAACATTTTTAAGAGATAAAACAGGTTCAAAGACTTTAAGTATGTGTGTCTATGAGTTTCCTTAGTAATTATGAGTTATTTCCTTACTTTTACAAAACTTTAGTCACCCAGACATACATGACCTGGAAAGCTTTCACACTTCCTCTCTTTCATAACTCTGAGGCTTCCAAGATTCTTTTCTAGATACCTCGATCATATAAGAACTTCAATAGAGTCTTGAGTCTCTTTTTTTGATGAGGCTCGAGATGTTTTCCAGTTGAGTCATCATCATCAAATAGTTAAAAGCTATTGTTGCCGACTTCAACAAACATTGATGTTATCGTCACAAAACTTAAAAAAGGATCTTTTGCATGCTTATCAACTTTATACCTGTAAGTAGATAGATCCATATTTTTCTCCTTTTTGATGATGACAACATGTCTCTTAGGGAGATGGTAAAAGAGAACTCGATAGATATACAATTGAAGTTGTTAAACTCCTCCTCAATTAAATAGAGAGTATAATCTACTCCCTATGAGGGTATACTTATCCCCATTTGGCATGATTAAAAAGGCGAAAAACAAAAAAATCACATAAATCACATGTTTAGTCGGGTAAAATGAGCGAGTTACCTGATTAAGAGATGAGCAAGGATATTCTAGAGTGAGACCCAGATCAGTAGGACATGATATTATTCTTATCTCCGTGTATGATAGCATTCAACTTTAAGATCAAATGATAGGTATGCTTTGGAGGACTCCCCTTTGATTCTTTCTCAAACAAAACTTAAAAAGTCTTTGAATCTTTCTAAATTGAGAAGTAACTATGGAATATGATTCTTTCTTGCTCACATTCCTTTTAAGAGATAATCATTTCCCTTAGGAAATCTTTTGGACAACCTCTTTTCATCCTCATTGGCGTTAGGCTAATATTGGACTCTTGACATACTGTATTTGGCACCCCTTTGCTTCAAAAGGACTTAAAAATCAACCGTATGCTAGTAGAAAATAAATTTAATTGACTAAGCAGTTAATAAATCACTTACTAGAGAATCAACCTGAGTATTATGGTTTTTCAATCTCTATGTTAAGTGTATTACCTTGAAATCTCAAGGTAGCTTGAGAAACTTTCCCTTTCAAGGGAACGACAAACCACCGTCAATTTTCCTTCTTTACGAATCGTTTGATGCGAGAATTAGTTCAACTATAGAATTGATAAATCCATTACAAATTTATCATCTTAATCTTCTAATAGGTTCCATGATCACAGTCGTTGAATATTACCATTAACACTTTGATCATATCTGTTGAAAAACACCATCAATGTATTGATCAAAGATATCATGATTGACAAACGCCATTAGGTAACCACTTCTTATTTTACACCCGAGATATTACTGAAGCTCCCCCGCCTTTATTTTTTAATATTCATGTCCTTGCTAAAAGAGTGTTGAGATGTAATTTCCTTATAAATTTCTTTATTATTTTAGATGGGATGACCCTTAATGGTCCTTCATTTTTAAGATATACATTGATATCTAAGTTGACTTATTTAATTTTAGTCTCTCCGTTTTGGGCTTCCCCTTATCTTTGATATTTTTCTTTCCCTTAATCATCATATTCCAAGGATTTTTTTCAGGGATACCTGCATAATTAACAATCTCTACTTCTATTTACTAGGGGCTAGTTTATAAAAGGTAATATGTATGAGTTCTTATATAGTCATGGTCTTTTTGAAACGAAGTTTAAAAATTTTACATTAAGGATTTTAAAGACCATCCGTAGAGAAGAACTAGCATACTCTATTACCTTTATTACACAAATTACTTAATATAAGTAACTTGTGCAATAAATCTTTAATCAATTAGAACAACTAAAGAGTGAGATTAGGATATTACTAAAAATAATAGATTCAATAATTTTGTCTTGTTGTTTTATGCGAAGAGATTTCTTCTCTCGTAGGAGCGGAATAATAAAACATATTTATTTCTTCAGTTGTGTGACTTGAAGAACAATTATCAGTATCATCTACTTCACAATTTGATTTTTCTACATTTGGTACCCAAATATTTCTTTATCTTTTTTACGTTCACAATGCTCTTTATAAAAGTATGAAAGAGGATGTCCATATTTACAATCATGGTTTTTCTTAATAAAAAAAACATGGCAATATGACATTCTTTATTACAATAGTTGCATTTTCAGGTATTTCAATGAGAGTTGGACTTAGTATTGCAAATTTTACTAAAGCTTTTATTATTGTTCTTAGGTTCATAACCAAGATCATCCTTATTGTAGGGCGTTATATGGTTTCCTAACCAAAGATTCAAGTTTTCTCTTCCTTCAGTGAATTTATTAAGTATGTTTTGAAGATCATCAATTTTATTTTTCAAAATATTACATTGATCACACTTGATAGATTTATCTAAGACTCCGTGAGAGGAGGAAGAGTTTTGAATTAGATCATCTTGTATCTTTTGAAGACTTTCTATTTCTTCTAGCAAGTTTTTATTTTTCAATTTAAGGGAAGAGATAATATCTTTGGAGATAGAGATAATTTTTTTCTAATTTACTTGTTTCTTTTGTTAGATTTTTACAAATGCAAAATAAATCTTGATAAGAAACGTGAGATTTACCTCATCGTCTTGATGATTTTCCTTCAGACAAATGTTTGCTTCTTCCTTATCTAAGAATTCCATATCATTATTATCCTAGGATATGAATGCTCTTTTTTCTCCTTAAGAACGATTTGGAAATTCTTAGATATGGAATCCTTAGATCCAAAGATTTAGAAATCATAGTGACTTTAGGTTGTCAACTATAGTTTAAGTATCTATGAATTTTCACAACTAGTTCCTCATTTGAAAATATTTTTTCCAGAGTTCTCATATGACTCGCAATATTGGTAAATAATGTTTGCATCTGATTTATGTTTTCTTGAAGTTTCATTCAAAATAGTTCATACTCATGGGTGAATATGTCCAACCTTCCTCTTTACCTCAGTAGTTCCTTCATGGGTAACTTGGAGGATGTTTCACATTTATTTTGCAGTCTTGCAATGAAAAACTTGCAAAAACTCATCAAGGCTGAGAGTGATAGTAATGACAACTTTCACCTTCAAAAAGCGTTGCACATTTTCTTTATCATCTTTGATTCAATCCTTTTTAGGTTTGTCTTCTACAACACCATTAACTTTGTGTAGGAGCAAATTGACCTTCTTTTACAACCTTTCAAATACCACGACTCATCCCTTCTATAAAAAAAATTTATTTTCTCTTTCACAAACTATATATATATATATATATATATATATATATATATATATATATATATATATATATATATATATATATATATATATATATATATATATATATATATATATATATATATATATATATATATATATATATATATATATATATATATATATATATATATATATATATATATATATATATATATATAATTTTAAATAGTTTATTTTTAGAGATTTTTATTAATAACTGAAAAGTGTGCATAATAATAAAATAAAGGCTTAATTGCAATTTTGGTCCCTCTATTTTCATTTTTTTGAGTTTTGATCCCCCTATTTTAAAATCCAGAATTTTTGCCCCTTTGTTTTCAGTTTTTCTGAGTTTTGATTCCCCTATTTTAAATTTTGAAATTTTTGTCCCTCTATTTTTATTTTTTGTGAGTTTCGGTCCCCTTATTTTCCTTTTCTAAAACTTTTGGTCCCTTATTAAATTTGTTCCCAATTGAAAAAGGGGATTAAAATTCAAAACAAAACTTAAAATAGGGGATCAAAACTAAAAAAAATAAAAATAGAGGAATCCAAATTTTGAATTTTAAAATAGGGGGATTAAAACTCAAAAAAATTAAAAATAAAAGGACAAAAGTTCCGAATTTTAAAATAGAGAAATTAAAATTAAAAAAAATAAAAACAGAGGAAGCAAAATTACAATTAAACCTAAAATAAATAGTATATCAATATATATTTTCTAAATTTAATTACTCGGACAAAATTGAGGTACAAATCAAATAAAGTATTAAAAAAAGGCCCTCTTTTTTGATCAATAGTTTAAAATCAAAGTCACTATAAATTAATTGTTTCCAAATTATATGCTCCACATACCCCTTTGTTGTTGTTACACCATACGAATAAAACAATAATTGTTAAGTAAAAATCAATACACTCTATGTGCATAGGAATTTATAAATTATATTACTTGAGGATATTTGGTACACTTGTCAAATTTAACATCAAGTTTATGGAACCAGTGTCAGAGATTATTGAATAACTTCAACAAGACAATTCACTATTTTGGTTAGATTTTATTTTTATTATCTAAAAAAATGTTTAATTTTCTTTACAAAAAATTACAAAAGTATTTTATTTTATTCACTTATTTGTATTTTTGTTTTAATAAACAAAATAAAAAAATGTTTTAATATTTTATTATTATTATTATTATTTAGGTTTGTGATTAACAAATAAGAGATTATTTTATATGATTTTTCAGATAAGTAATATTCTGATTTCTTTTGATTATGATTTGTCACTAATTGATTTTGTTTCCTTTTATTTTAACATAGTTTTGTAGTATAAATAATAGTCAAAATTTCAATAACTGAGGAGGAGGAAAAAAAACCATAATATCCCCAAATTTCAATAACTGTTTGTGTTGGTTGGCCTTGGGCTTTGTTGTTTTTCAATTTCTCATTCATATATTTTTGGCTATTGTTGTAGTTTTTTTTTTTAAGTTGTTGATATAAGAGAATAAGAGGAAAGATTGAAGAAGGTCAGGGCCTTTTACTTCTCTTTCTTAGTTGTAAGTTTTGTTTTAATTATTAAAAAAAACAATGATAATAATAAGAAGGAAAATTTGTTTTTTCTCTTTTTGTTTTTTTTTTTAAATTTATAAAATATATTTATTAATATTTTATTCGGTGCCACATGTCTTTATTTGATTGGCCAATTTTAAATAAAAAGGGATCTTGTACAGGAGTCCTTACGGTAACCTACAGGTCCTAGCTATCTAATCTTAATCAGAAAGTTCCCTTTGAGTTTGATCAAGACCATCCATCTTCATCAGATGGTCAAGAGAGAGTCCAACTTTTATCCTTGTTTGTTATTTGTTTATTTTTTGGGCTTTAAGCCCCTTTCACATTTTAAAAATCTCTTTTACATCTTTTTATATACCATTTCCTTTACTTTTAATTTTGTTGTTTATTTATTTAATTAATTAATATGTTAATTTTTTAATTACTATAAATATTGAAATAAAAACAAATGATTCGATTTAATAGTTTGATTAATTGGTTAATAAAAGATTAAAAAATATTTAATCTTTATTTCATGATTTAATCCAAATTCTTTTTCGAGTATTTGGATACAAGTT
>CAWUDS030006053.1:0-35000 GCA_963859935.3 Lathyrus sativus | reverse complement strand
CACGCTTGTTTTCGGGTATGGATTGTTATTCTATCTAAACTATAGGTCAGGGGTTAAAAAAAAAATAAAATGAAAATAAAAATGACTCGGCAAAGTATCGCACTTTATGCCTACGTATTCCCGTCTGGAACGAGAAATCAGAGTCAACGTAGTTCGCCTACCTACGGGAAAGGAGGGGAAGGTTGCTCGCTAGGATATCGCATCCTATGCCTACGTACTTTCATACAGCATGAAAGATCAGAGCAAACGTAGTTCGGGCCACGTACGACACAAGTTTGTCTTGGTTGATTTTATTCCTTCTGAAAAAGGTTTTTCTGATTAAAAGTCCACGACGGACAAAATGACTCTTTTGATTTGTTCAACTTCTTTTACGCCAGAAGTGCCTTTTATTGTGTTTGAAGTTTTATTGTGTTTTTCTGTTTGTTTTGAGGAAGAAAGAGACAGAACTCTAACCTACGGTTGCGAAGGGAAACAAACTAACCTAATGTTATCATGCATGGGTTAAGACCTAGTGTCTATCATGCTCCTCTCTTGCACAGAGAGAAACAGAGATCCTACGGGATAGGCGAAAACAGAAACAATAGCAGATATATACAGTAATACGGTAAAATGCATGAATGCAACAGGGGAAACAGCAAACATTACAGTCAGGAAAACCAATCAATACATCAAGAAACTGAAATACAGCAAAAATAAACAGCCACAACAGCTCTACACCAATATCCATCTTCAAGTCATCTCCAATCAGCTACAAGCTTCAGTCAGCAGCAGTCTCTATCTTCACAGTCTTCAAGCAAAGATCTTGAGCACCAGTCCTCAATCTACAATGGCTTTTCTTCAAGTCTCAGGCTCCAGGATGAACATCAGTCAACCAGATGAAGTGAACGAATGTTAGACAGTTAATTACCTACCAAGGGTGGTTCATCAACTGTTAACATTAAACAGAAAGTTTTCTCTCAAAAGTTCTATCTTTCAAATACATTCACTGATCCTTCCAAAGGAAGGAGGTGGATATTTGAAAGAGACTTTGAATCATAGAGAAAGGATAGAGGCAAACGAAGCCATCTATGTTTGTGAATCAAGTTGCTAGACTAAGCTCTTCCTAACCCTAAATCCTATAGTCTTCAACAGTCTTCTAGCAAACAGCATCTTCAATGAAGTTGAACTTGATCTTCCATCTTGAGTCTTCAATGTGCTTCATCCACAAGGTCTTCACAAGGTCCTCAATTCAATCTTCAAAGGTCCATACCCAAAAGAGAAGAAAAAGAAGCAAAACAATACAAACTATGCCCTAAAGGCCACACAAATGATCAATCAATTCAAAAATCAACCAAAAATAGCATATGGTAATATAAATTCCTAATATAAATTCTAGGGGATCCTATTTAACTACCCTTAAGTCCCATATATTCCCCATAGGCTAACTTGTCCTAAAAACCCCAAAAATAAAATGTTGAAGTTCAAGTATACTACTTAAAAACCCTAATTAAACTATCCTAAGTTCAATTATCTAAACTAATCAAATTTTATTCTAAAAAAATCTAGTAATAAATTCTGGGAATACTACTATTCAATATTAATTACCACAAAAAAGAATGGGCAAAAAATCTATTTCTAAGTGTAAGAACAAAAATCTACAATATCATGTATGAAATAAAACCTTCAAAATATGCATTTATTTGTAAAATATGGAAAAAATGCGAAAAAAATATACAATGCAATTTTTATATTTTTTTAATTTTCTAGACATGTTAAGGAAAATATTAAAAAAAGAATTAGTTAAAAATATGCATTTTCCATTTAGTTATGAATTTTTGAAGATGAATGAAACAAACAGGAAAATGAATACGAAATAGAAAGAAATAAGTGGAAGGGGTGCAAATAGAAAGAAATGATAGTTGAAATCATTGGGCCTGGAAATGAGGGGGGTGGCGTTAGCGAATCTGGCCCAAGTCTTCATTAAAATTCAGATTAAACTGTGGCCACAGGATCTTTGGTCAAGTCAAATTTTTCCTCTTCATCCAACGGCTCTCCTCTTTCTTCTTCCTCTAGAAACCCTAACCCATGCAACTTCCATATCCATACGTGAATCTTCTAGCCACCATATCTCACTCGTTAAGCCATGAAAATGCACGAAATAAAAACCAAAAATGATCCTCTTCTTGCCCTCTATCCAACCATGTCCATAGTTTCACTCGAAACCCTCTACAATGCACAAACCGAAAACACCAACCCATGGTTCCACCATGAAAGCTTGTTATTCAACCTCAACAAACCATGAAAATAACTATAGCCACGTGTTCTATAGGTTGCACTGAGTACACTATACCATTCCACATGCATTAAAACCTCATATTCCAAGTTCTTTTGGTCTTGCAAGAATGAACACCATATCTTGAAACTTCATGAAATGGTCTTAAACTACTCATGGATGATCCCTAGATTGTCTTTATTGCATATAACTTAACATTACACCCTAACAATGGCTAATCATGGTGATTGGAATCAAAACGTATTCTTACCAAATGGATATGGTGATGGTTGCTATGCCTTGTTTCAGCCCTTGCCAATGGTGCCAAATGATCTTTATATGATGGTGATGATGCTGGTGAAGAGAATTCGTGTTTACACCTCTTGAAAATGCCAATTCGAAGCTTCACGTCTCTTGGAGTGATGGAGGAGAACTCACAATCCAGCCACGATTTGATGTGCCTTCTTCGTGCTTTTTACTCTACAACAATGGAGGATGATGATGATGATGATAGCTAGCACAAACAATGGAGTTTGGGAGAGATGGGAATCAAAATGCAATTTTGGAGTTATGAGATGAAAGTATGGTTTGCAAGCAAATAGAATCACCAACCATGGCATGATCTCACCCTTGGGTATTTATGGAAGTGAAAGGAAAGATCTAGAATATATGAGAAGCTTCCAAGGAAGTTCTAGAACTTCTCACGTAATGAGAAATTCAAAAATACTATTTTTAGTAAATCTCATAAAACTCATGATAAGTCTTCAAAATACCCTTATATGAGATATACATGTGAGAACAAGGCATTTTATGCAAAATTAAGGCTTTGGCAAACAATTTCTCATGGTACCTTAAAGTGCAAGAAACAAATTTACAAAGGAAGTCCAATTTTTAAGCCTAAACTCAAAATTGTGGATAAACCATTGTTTCCAAAATGTTGTTTCCAATCAAAATCATCTATCATATGCCCCATTTTGGATTTGTAGATCTCTCAAACCAAAATCCAATTTCAACTTTTTCAAGTTATATGCCTTTTTAAGTCATTTTCACCATTTTAAAATATCCATGCTCCATACATTTTCAAACTCTCACAACATCTTATCTAGCCTTAAAATGCCATTTTGAGCAACTTTGATGTTGGGAAGTTTTCCATTTGAAGCTTCCTTGTATGAGTTTTAGGCATTGGCTAAAAATGACCTGTAATTCCAAATGACCAAAATACCCCTGTCTTGCACAAACCATAAGTAGAGTTCCTTAAATCATATGAAGGCATACCATACCTTTTTGGAAAGGGGATGCAATGAGGAACAACTCTCATGTTTTTACAAAGTCCATTTGAATTATTCTTGAGGGTCAAAAGTTTGTCAGAAGACAGTCAACTTTCACAGACAAATTTCAGTGTCATCTAGTGACCCCTAACTTGCAAGAGCCATAACTTGAGTTCTAGAAATCTTCTCAAGGACTTCCACCACTCAAATTAAAGCTAATAACATCCTATACAAGTCTCATGACCATCATTAGGTGATATGAGGCTTGTATTTCAACTTATCTTCTTTGACAAATCAGTGAAAAACAAGGGATTTTACCCTAGGAACCTTGACTTTTCACCCTCTATTCTTCTTGATTTTTCTTGAGCAGTCTTGGCCTAACAAAATATCCTTATTCTCCATGTCAAATGATGAACCCCACATCTCCTCAATAGCCCTCAATGCCTTTCAAACAATCCTTTGATCTAGGGTTGACCCAGGGTTGACCCAGATGAAACCCTAGTGGACTGTCTTCCTCCACAACTCTTGTGACCACACCAATGACTCATTTCCTTCTCCAAATGACTTTCTAAATCCTCCAAGATGTCTAGATACTCCCCATGCTCAGCCCACAGCTCACCATTTCTTTGTTGATCCTCAGACACCCTCAGTTAGGAGATAGATGAACTGCTTGCTCCATTGACTTGATAGCTTCCCAATTCTTTCTGATGACTTGAATGAGATGGAATTTGAATAATAACCTCTTGATAGGCCTCTAGAGATGAGAATAATGATTGGTCCCCTGTTGAATGACTTGCTATGCTTATGTTATGCAGATGAGTAACCTATATACATGACTCTATATGCAAATGCTAATGATATTGAAACATAAACCAAGTGAATAAAGTTGGGCAAATTTTAGGGTGCAACAGCTGCCCCTATTCAAGCGACTTGGACCCGATTGGGTGAAGAGCCCGGAGCCTTCAGACACTCGTGGTACGAGACGGTTGAATACTAAGAACCCAGAAATTTGCCAACCACAGACATAACTGCACCACTGTTTGGGGAATAAGTCTGATTTCAATATTATTTTATCAATACTGGAATGAACTGGACGACTTCACTGGGGAAGTACTTCTGTCAACACAACATGACCCTGCCAACGATACAGGGAAATCACTCTGTCACTATTACAGAAAAATAACACCGTCATCACTCCGCCACCACTGCGGGAAGATAATCTGAAAAACAACACCGCCATCACTACGGGTACTACTTTATCATTACTACAGGAAATAACTCCTCCATCGCTACGGGCAATAACTCCTTCACCGTACAGAAAGATAACACCGCCATTGCTACGGGTACTGACTCTATTACCATTACAGAAAAATAACACCGCCATCGCTTACGGGAAGATAACACCGCCACTACTACGGGACATAACTCCGCCACCACTGCGGGAAATAACTCCGCCACCACTGCGGGAAAATATCATTCAGAAAACCGCATTCGGTTGTCACGGCAACAACTAATCAATTATCTGATAAGAACTGACTTGATTTTGTCCTCAACCACCTGCGTGACGCCACAGGCCTTGAATCCACAATTCATTCCAAATTTTGCTACAATAAGCATGCATCGAGCCAAAGGACCCCGTCGAAAAAATAACAGTCTTGACCTTTGTTTGTAGAGAAACAAACAAAATGATACGTAAAGCGCGAAACAGGCATCCGGTGACTTGAACAAGTTACTCTATGGGACACATCTCCGACGACACAGATACTTGAACCAATAATTCCGCCGGGAGCCACTCCGTTAGCACGGGTAATGATTCTGCCAATCACCGATAATAATTCCTTTGACAAAAGGTAACAACTCCATCGACCAGGATAACAAACTGCCTCAAACAAGGCATAATAACTCCTCTAACCAGGGTGTAACTCCCTCAACCAGGGTAATAATCCCTCCAACCAGGATATAGCTCCTTCAACCAGGATATAATTCCTTCAACCAGGGTATAAATCCTTCAACCAGGATATAATTCCTTCAACCAGGATATAGCTCCTTCAACCAGGGTATAATTCCTTCAACCAGGAATATAACTCCTTCAACCAGGAATATAACTCCTTCAACCAGGGTATAATTCCTTCAACCAGGAATATAACTCCTTCAACCAGGGTATAACTCCTTCAACCAGGATATAACTCCTTCAACCAGGGTATAACTCCTTCAACCAGGAATATAACTCCTTCAACCAGGGATATAATTCCTTCAACCAGGAATATAACTCCTTCAACCAGGAATATAACTCCTTCAACCAGGGATATAATTCCTTCAACCAGGATATAATTCCTTCAACCAGGATATAGCTCCTTCAACCAGGGTATAATTCCTTCAACCAGGAATATAACTCCTTCAACCAGGAATATAACTCCTTCAACCAGGGTATAATTCCTTCAACCAGGAATATAACTCCTTCAACCAGGATATAGCTCCTTCAACCGGGGTATAACTCCTTCAACCAGGGATATAACTCCTTCAACCAGGGATATAACTCCTTCAACCAGGGATATAATTCCTTCAACCAGGAATATAACTGTCGACAGCCGTCTATTTCGACGGCAGGTAGTACTTTCAAGATTTTCAATACTGACATGACAACAGTCTGAAGAAAAGAAGAGAAACTCAACCAAGCAACTCTGATGGGGAATAAACTCTACTGTGGAAATCACGGCGATAACTCCAAAAATCTGAACTATGAAATCTTGTAATGCCGACATAACAGCGACCTGAGAAGGACTCAGCTGGGGAAAAGAGAAACTCAACCAAGAAACTCTGCTAGGGGTCCACATGATAGGACGAACACGATCACTGCTCACCTTGCGCCACAAATCCGGCTATCCGAACATCTCCCTGAATCATAATCTCAATTATCTGCAGGGGAAAACGAACATCTGAAACCAACGAGGTAACCCACCTGGTTTATGTTTCGTATGCGTATGCATATGTTTGACTCTTTCTATGGCGTAATGCCCCATTCAGGATGGAAATACTACGCATTGAGATACAAGTATGATGCAAATATGATGCTGTATGAAATATGCTAATGCAGGCTCGGGCTGCTGGAGAAAGTCGGGTACAGAAAACCACTTCAGCAAAATAAATGCCGAAGACGAAACCAACTCCGCTGGGGATAAACCGGATATCACAGAATTATTCCAGCAAAATAAATGCTGGCAAAGTGAACTCGACTCTGCTGGGGGATATAACTCTGCTGGGGAATAGCAGATGTGCCAAGTATGATTGGACTTCTCTGGAGAAACTAGACGGAGTCTTCCTGTGTACTGATGACGATTGGATTTGGAAACTGATGCGCCAACACGGATGGGCCTCACAGTGATCGCCAACATGGATTTGGGTGCAGAATCGGAAGACCGTAGCATTACTTCCCGACATTCGTCTTACACTTTAAGATTGACTGAATCTGCTCGAATAGCTCTGAGTAGCTCTGATGATACGGAGAAGAACAATTCCTTCGCTCCTGATATGCCCCAGTCTGTGGGACCTCTGTGGGGATAGTCCTCAAAAGGGAATCTGAACATTTGTACCCCATTGGTCTGATATGAACTGCCCCAGCATTCTGAACTTCGGAGAAATACTTCACACCAAATGCTTCTCGAATAAAGAATAACTTCTGCCCTCTTAAGATGGCATGCCCCTGATTGCAATGACTTTGCCCCTGATTAGCTGATCCAGAGCAGTACCTCCAACTACGAGAGATTTGCCGAATCTCGCCCCTGATGGCCCCGGTATTCTGACTTTGAATGGCTGACCCGACTGGGGAGCACTTAATGGCTTGCCCCGGCTTGCGGAGCATTCGGGCGCTCTGCATTCTATCCTAACTCTACCTTTCCACTGTAGGAAACTTTTCTGCTGTCAAGCGCTTACTCGCAAATAAAACAAGTTGTTCTGCGTAAAAGACATACTAATGCAACACATATGATAGTTTTGACATCCAATCTGTTCATGGTTTATGGCATAAAATGCACAAAACATTTATCAAAAATATCAACATCAGTATCAACATGGTAAGAGGAACCCTTTTAGGAGTCAGAATCGACGCGACCTTTACCGAAGTATGCTTTCGAAACGACCTGCTTCAATTAGGACTTTTGAAGGTTATAACGTGGTCAGGTTCACGGTTCTGAAGGAAAGGATAAAGGCTCAAAGTTTATTTTTAACCCACCCATTCTCCTTGATGTTCTCCGATCCTATGTTCAGCTAATTCGACCTTAGCGCTTACCTCTCAGAGGCTGAAAAATAGGAATGATAGTTCGAGAAACTTTTGGATTTTGGAGTGACAGCCACTCATTCTCCGCCCTCGGCCTTTGAGGTCACACGACTCGCATTTGATTTGAGGATTTTTCTTTTCTTTCATTTTTCATATCCCTAACTTTTGCCTGGACTGACTCTTTTGAGTTCTTTTGGTTTTTAAGTCCAGCGGGATGCCCTCATTTTTGCCTAAGTCAATTGTTTTCTTTTCTTGACTTAGCGGGCTTTTGATTCTTTTCGCTTTTCGTTTTTTCCTTTTGAACAAGTCGTGTGACGCTGGTTTGTCTGACTTTTTGTGGAATGATGTGACTGTTTCACTCTTGGTTGAACCATTGTGGTCTTTTAGGCACGACCTCTAGGGACGTGATTGATCCTCGAACGGACACTCCTTTTGCGATTTGGACGCTCGGTCAAATTAGCTAACACCTACCCTGCCCCAGGTTAAAATTGAGGGTTTTTCATTTGCAGAAAGAAACTCCTACTACAAGGCTCAAAGGGGTTGACAAGGGATTATCTTCCTTATATCTCCGGTGTTTAGGGATTTGAAACAATGCCTGTACATCATCAACAGGTTTTATTTCAAAAGCATACAATCGGAATTTTGCACGTCGTTCACTTTCGTCATCCTCCCCAGATCCTTCTTAACCAGGTGTTGGACATTTGTAAAAACAATTAGTGAACACGAATGGATTTAATCAAAACATGCATATTTATTTCATTATCATCAATTGAGTGAAAACAACAAGTTTTACAAACAAGCTTGCAATTTAAACAGGAAAGAAACTACAAACGTAAAGAAATGACAAGATAAAACAAAGAAAAATGCCAGCTTCCGAGAACCGGGCTTTCACATCTGTCCTGCTGCTGAACCAGCTATCTTCACAATCAGTTGTTAGAGGCAGCCTGCCATTGTTCTGATCTACTTTTAACGGCCCACCCGAACTATAGAACTCCTCTTTGTCCACCATACTCTAGCCTATTCATGGTTTGGCATTGGTTGTCGTGTAATATTGGGCCCTTCCGTACCAAAATTAATAACAGCGCTATCAATTAAATCTTGCACTTTATGCTTGAAAGCGTGGCAGTTTTCGATATTATGGTCGGGTGCCCCAAAGTGGAATTCACAATGCTCATTAGCGTTATAACTGGGTGGGGGGATCCCTGTCGGAGGAGCCATCGTTCTTTTCTCGACCAACTGTAACCGTAACAAATTCTGAAGAAGCTCAGCGTACGACATTGGCGGCGGATCAAATACCCTTTTCGGCTTCCCATTCTGAATTCTTCGCTGAGCCGGATGTTGTTGCCCCTGCTGCTGCGGCTGTTGCTGATGTTGCGCGGGGATAGTCACACCTGCAACTTGTTGCGGTTGGTATTGCCTCCATCCCCTATTTCTTCCCCGAGAGCTACATACCGAATTGGCATCTTCCTGTTTTCTACCCCCGAAAGCTTTCGTATTGCTTCCAGCTAAAGTAGGCTCCCCTGCTTGGAACCTTCCTACCTTAATGTTATTTTCAATCTTCTCCCCCATCAGAACTAAGTCTGAGAAACTGGCCAAAGATGTGTGAAACAACTTGTCGTAAAACACGCCGGTGAATGTTCCAATGAACATGTCATTCATTTCCTTGTCTTCTAAAGGAGGGCGGACCCTGGCAGCCATGTCGCGCCATCTTTGCGCGTACTCTTTAAAGCTCTCGTCCTTTTTCTGAGACAGCCCTGTCAATTGGACCCGATTGGGCGCCAAGTCGCTGTTATACTTGTAGTGAGCTACAAATGCCTCTGCTAGCTGCTTCCATGTCTTGATATTAGTTGGCTCCAATCCCATATACCACTCTAGGGAAGGGCCTGACAAACTATCTTGAAAGAAATGCATTAGCATTTTCTCATCAGTGGAGTACGCAGACATCTTTCTGTAATAAGCCCGCACGTGCGCTTTCGGACAGGTGTCCCCTTTATACTTATCAAACGTAGGAGCTTTGAATTTGATTGGCACCCTCAAGCCAGGTACCAGACCCATTGTTGACATGTCTAAGCCCACAGCACTTTGGTTCAGGACCCCCTTCATCTGCTCTTCTAGCACTCTGATCTTCTGGGAGTCATCCATCGGCCCTTCGAAACCTCCGCCGGAGAAAGCGTCCTCCTGCTGATCTTCTTGCCACACACCATTTCCAGCTCCATACCCATCATATCCATTATTGCGGCCAACCCTAATTTGGTTCATCACCGGGCCTCGGCCTCTGTTGCCGTATCCCTGAACACCTCCAGCAGGCCCAAAAGCCATTAACCTAGCGCCGTTTCCATTTCCGAAACCTCCATAGCCTTGATTGGCCACACCATAGCCATCTTGCCCAAAGCCTTGAGCATTGAAACCATATTTCCCAGCATTATCGAATCCCTGATCATTGAACCTGAACCCAACATTGACAAAGCCGTTGCCTCCCATATTATCACCCAAGTTGACGTTACCAAGCCCAACGTTATAGACAGCAGTCTCATTCCCAACTCCGACGTTACCATTCACAGCAGCGGTAGCGTTGTTGATATTAGCAGCAGGCATGTTGACTACAGGTGGAGCCACCGGCGTGGGAGTGCCGTCCCCATGAGCAGTGTCGACTCGCACAGACTGATGATCCTCGTTACCGTGACCCGCGTTTCTGAACAACAGAGGCTGCACCATGGCTTGCAAATTCTCCTGACCTTTTGCAATAGCTTCCATGGTCTGCATAAAGAGAGCGAGCTTCTCGCGCACATCTTGCATCTCGTTCTGCATTTGATCCATGATTCTTCGACAATTGGTGCGAGTGGAGTATCGATGGGGATGTTGGCTAGCAATTCTGTGAACACCTGGTGAGAAGCAGGAGATGAGATACAATTTCGAACCAGTACCTGCAATGCAAAAATGGATATGCAATATGCTACCAACATATGAATGAAAATGCGAATGCGTATGCACACAGTCAACAGGGATCAAGTGCCCCGGCTGAGAAGCCTGAACCATATCAAGAAGTCTCAGATAGACCCTTCAGAAGTCCTCAAACCTTGGTCTCAGATAGATCTAAAATAAAGCTCCAACAATGGTCTCTGACAGACCTCAAACCATAACTCCAATTGGTCTCCGGTAGACCTCAAATCACATCTCCAACTGGTCTCTGACAGACCTCAGAACTCTCCAACTGGTCTCTGACAGACCTCAGAACACATCTCGAAATGGTCTCTGACAGACCTCCTAACTCTCCATAAATACCCAGGATCTCTGATCAAGAAATAACCGGTAGTCTGAAGGTCTAGTTACCTGCATAACCCCAAACCCTCTCACAGGTGGATGTCCTAGTAACTGACAAAGGTATGGCATCCTATGCGGTCGTCGGCGTCACAGACTTTCAGGGTTGATGATACGATTCCCAGAAGGAGTGGCATCATCAAATCCTGAAGAGGCCTCACTTAGCCAACTTCCAAGTGATCGGTTCCCGGAGTCGACAATTCAGCTGACCAACAACCCCTACGACCCAAAGGGTAGAAAAAGAAGCCAACCAGAAGAACCTCGTCCGAGTGTAGATTTCATGAGACACTAATGCAAGCAAAGCCGGCACGCGCCCACTACTTTCTACTCTAATTCTAGGTGCACTCAAGCCCAGGTCCGACGTATCTCTCAATCAGAACACCCGTCACACCCCAATACCGCAGTAATAATCAATATATATAATGCTGAAAATAAAGGTCAGAAATATAAATCCATACAAAATCCTCGACGGGAAAACAAGCGTTAGGATTGACTCTCTTAAGGGACGTTGGATCCCAAATGCATAAGCACTATCGCAGTCCTTAGCAGCCAGGGGACGTTGGATCCCCAGCAGAGTCGCCAGCTGTCGCTACTGCGAAAATCGGCGCCGGCTGAACAGAAGAGTCGCCACCGTGCGTTATTTATCCCAACGGAGGGAAAGGAAACGCTCAGAGTAAACCTCGCACAACACGGGAAAGGTATGGTCGTCGCAACCAAAACCTGGATTCGGGAGTCGGTTACGCAAGGGGAAGGTATTAGCACCCCTCACGTCCGTCGTACTCGACGGGATCCACGCTTGTTTTCGGGTATGGATTTTTATTCTATCTAAACTATAGGTCAGGGGTTAAAAAAATAAATAAAATGAAAATAAAAATGACTCGGCAAAGTATCGCACTTTATGCCTACGTATTCCCGTCTGGAACGAGAAATCAGAGTCAACGTAGTTCGCCTACCTACGGGAAAGGAGGGGAAGGTTGCTCGCTAGGATATCGCATCCTATGCCTACGTACTTTCATACAGCATGAAAGATCAGAGCAAACGTAGTTCGGGCCACGTACGACACAAGTTTGTCTTGGTTGATTTTATTCCTTCTTAAAAAGGTTTTTCTGATTAAAAGTCCACGGCGGACAAAATGACTCTTTTGATTTGTTCAACTTCTTTTACGCCAGAAGTGCCTTTTATTGTGTTTGAAGTTTTATTGTGTTTTTCTGTTTGTTTTGAGGAAGAAAGAGACAGAACTCTAACCTACGGTTGCGAAGGGAAACAAACTAACCTAATGTTATCATGCATGGGTTAAGACCTAGTGTCTATCATGCTCCTCTCTTGCACAGAGAGAAACAGAGATCCTACGGGATAGGCGAAAACAGAAACAATAGCAGATATATACAGTAATACGGTAAAATGCATGAATGCAACAGGGGAAACAGCAAACAATACAGTCAGGAAAACCAATCAATACATCAAGAAACTGAAATACAGCAAAAATAAACAGCCACAACAGCTCTACACCAATATCCATCTTCAAGTCATCTCCAATCAGCTACAAGCTTCAGTCAGCAGCAGTCTCTATCTTCACAGTATTCAAGCAAAGATCTTGAGCACCAGTCCTCAATCTACAATGGCTTTTCTTCAAGTCTCAGGCTCCAGGATGAACATCAGTCAACCAGATGAAGTGAATGAATGTTAGACAGTTAATTACCTACCAAGGGTGGTTCATCAACTGTTAACATTAAACAGAAAGTTTTCTCTCAAAAGTTCTATCTTTCAAATACATTCACTGATCCTTCCAAAGGAAGGAGGTGGATATTTGAAAGAGACTTTGAATCATAGAGAAAGGATAGAGGCAAACAAAGCCATCTATGTTTGTGAATCAAGTTGCTAGACTAAGCTCTTCCTAACCCTAAATCCTATAGTCTTCAACAGTCTTCTAGCAAACAGCATCTTCAATGAAGTTGAACTTGATCTTCCATCTTGAGTCTTCAATGTGCTTCATCCACAAGGTCTTCACAAGGTCCTCAATTCAATCTTCAAAGGTCCATACCCAAAAGAGAAGAAAAAGAAGCAAAACAATACAAACTATGCCCTAAAGGCCACACAAATGATCAATCAATTCAAAAATCAACCAAAAATAGCATATGGTAATATAAATTCCTAATATAAATTCTAGGGGATCCTATTTAACTACCCTTAAGTCCCATATATTCCCCATAGGCTAACTTGTCCTAAAAACCCCAAAAATAAAATGTTGAAGTTCAAGTATACTACTTAAAAACCCTAATTAAACTATCCTAAGTTCAATTATCTAAACTAATCAAATTTTATTCTAAAAAAATCTAGTAATAAATTATGGGAATACTACAATTCAATATTAATCACCACAAAAAAGAATGGGCAAAAAATCTATTTCTAAGTGTAAGAACAAAAATCTACAAGATCATGTATGAAATAAAACCTTCAAAATATGCATTTATTTGTAAAATATGGAAAAAATGCGAAACAAATATACAATGCAATTTTTATATTTTTTTAATTTTCTAGACATGTTAAGGAAAATACTAAAAAAAGAATGAGTTACAAAATATGCATTTTCCATTTAGTTATGAATTTTTGAAGATGAATGAAACAAACAGGAAAATGAATACGAAATAGAAAGAAATAAGTGGAAGGGGTGCAAATAGAAAGAAATGATAGTTGAAATCATTGGGCCTGGAAATGAGGGGGGTGGCGTTAGCGAATCTGGCCCAAGTCTTCATTAAAATTCAGATTAAACTGTGGCCACAGGATCTTTGGTCAAGTCAAATTTTTCCTCTTCATCCAACGGCTCTCCTCTTTCTTCTTCCACTAGAAACCCTAACCCATGCAACTTCCATATCCATACGTGAATCTTCTAGCCACCATATCTCACTCGTTAAGCCATGAAAATGCACGAAATAAAAAGCAAAAATGATCCTCTTCTTGCCCTCTATCCAACCATGTCCATAGTTTCACTCGAAACCCTCTACAATGCACAAACCGAAAACACCAACCCATGGTTCCACCATGAAAGCTTGTTATTCAACCTCAACAAACCATGAAAATAACTATAGTCACGTGTTCTATAGGTTGCACTGAGTACACTATACCATTCCACATGCATTAAAACCTCATATTCCAAGTTCTTTTGGTCTTGCAAGAATGAACACCATATCTTGAAACTTCATGAAATGGTCTTAAACTACTCATGGATGATCCCTAGATTGTCTCTATTGCATATAACTTAACATTACACCCTAACAATGGCTAATCATGGTGATTGGAATCAAAACGTATTCTTACCAAATGGATATGGTGATGGTTGCTATGCCTTGTTTCAGCCCTTGCCAATGGTGCCAAATGATCTTTATATGATGGTGATGATGCTGGTGAAGAGAATTCGTGTTTACACCTCTTGAAAATGTCAATTCGAAGCTTCACGCCTCTTGGAGTGATGGAGGAGAACTCACAATCCAGCCACGATTTGATGTGCCTTCTTCGTGCTTTTTACTCTACAATAATGGAGGATGATGATGATGATGATAGCTAGCACAAACAATGGAGTTTGGGAGAGATGGGAATCAAAATGCAATTTTGGAGTTATGAGATGAAAGTATGGTTTGCAAGCAAATAGAATCACCAACCATGGCATGATCTCACCCTTGGGTATTTATGGAAGTGAAAGGAAAGATCTAGAACATATGAGAAGCTTCCAAGGAAGTTCTAGAACTTCTCACGTAATGAGAAATTCAAAAATACTATTTTTAGTAAATCTCATAAAACTCATGATAAGTCTTCAAAATACCCTTATATGAGATATACATGTGAGAACAAGGCATTTTATGCAAAATTAAGGCTTTGGCAAACAATTTCTCATGGTACCTTAAAGTGCAAGAAACAAATTTACAAAGGAAGTCCAATTTTTAAGCCTAAACTCAAAAATGTGGATAAACCATTGTTTCCAAAATGTTGTTTCCAATCAAAATCATCTATCATATGCCCCATTTTGGATTTGTAGATCTCTCAAACCAAAATCCAATTTCAACTTTTTCAAGTTATATGCCTTTTTAAGTCATTTTCACCATTTTAAAATATCCATGCTCCATGCATTTTCAAACTCTCACAACATCTTATCTAGCCTTAAAATGCCATTTTGAGCAACTTTGATGTTGGGAAGTTTTCCATTTGAAGCTTCCTTGTATGAGTTTTAGGCATTGGCTAAAAATGACCTGTAATTCCAAATGACCAAAATACCCCTGTCTTGCACAAACCATAAGTAGAGTTCCTTAAATCATATGAAGGCATACCATACCTTTTTGGAAAGGGGATACAATGAGGAACAACTCTCATGTTTGTCCAAAGTCCATTTGAATTATTCTTGAGGGTCAAAAGTTTGTCAGAAGACAGTCAACTTTCACAGACAAATTTCAGTGTCATCTGGTGACCCCTAACTTGCAAGAGCCATAACTTGAGTTCTAGAAATCTTCTCAAGGACTTCCACCACTCAAATTAAAGCTAATAACATCCTATACAAGTCTCATGACCATCATTAGGTGAGATGAGGCTTGTATTTCAACTTATCTTCTTTGACAAATCAGTGAAAAACAAGGGATTTTACCCTAGGAACCTTGACTTTTCACCCTTTATTCTTCTTGATTTTTCTTGAGCAGTCTTGGCCTAACAACATATCCTTATTCTCCATGTCAAATGATGAACCCCACATCTCCTCAATAGCCCTCAATGCCTTTCAAACAATCCTTTGATCTAGGGTTGACACAGGGTTGACCCAGATGAAACCCTAGTGGACTGTCTTCCTCCACAACTCTTGTGACCACACCAATGACTCATTTCCTTCTCCAAATGACTTTCTAAATCCTCCAAGATGTCTAGATACTCCCCATGCTCAGCCCACAGCTCACCATTTCTTTGTTGATCCTCAGACACCCTCAGTTAGGAGATAGATGAACTGCTTGCTCCATTGACTTGATAGCTTCCCAATTCTTTCTGATGACTTGAATGAGATGGAATTTGAATAATAACCTCTTGATAGGCCTCTAGAGATGAGAATAATGATTGGTCCCCTGTTGAATGACTTGCTATGCTTATGCTATGCAGATGAGTAACCTATATACATGACTCTATATGCAAATGCTAATGATATTGAAACATAAAACAAGTGAATAAAGTTGGGCAAATTTTAGGGTGCAACAGCAATTAATTATTTTATTTACTTACTCAACCGATTAAGATTCTTATATAACCCAGGCCCAATACATGACCCAACACTAAAATAAAATTCTAATGTAGTAACTTCAAACGGAATTCTGGAAATTTGGGCTCCGAATTTGACTTCGACTCCAACACGAAAGTTGTAGCTCTCTCTCTTAGCTTTCCGACGAATTTTAGAACGCCTCAAACGGATATCCGGAACTCCAGTTATGATCGTTTCCGTGAAGACTGCTAAAGCTGAAAAATAAGTGCGGAAATCAAATTAAGCCAAAAATAAAATAAAATATAAAAACAAAATATAACATAAAAATAATCAAGATAAAGTAAAGAAATGCCTAAGTAAAAATATAGGAGAAAGTGCATAAATATGCACTGATCACTCATCACGCTGGGAGCGCTTAAGCGTCTCCCCATGGACACAAACCTTAGGATCTATGACATTTTGATATTAATGATTATAGGAATACCTTAACGAATATAATGAGAAAGATTTTTAGACAATGGCAACGATAATTCTAAAATACAAAACTGTACAGACAAGTGTTTGACACTGGTTGGCTTGTGGATTTTTCTCAACTGGTACTCGTAATGTCTTGAAAACTCTTCGAATGGGGATAAAAAGAGATAATCTTCTTATAAGATGATATATTTGTGATCATAGTCTATATATAGAATGATAATCATTTAGAATTCTCATTATTTCGAAATGGATTATCTTGACATCCACTTATATTTAAGCACATATTCAATTAAATAATTAATAATTAAATATAATTAATTATTTTATTTATTTACTCAACCGATTAAGATTCTTATACATATATATATATACATATACATATATATATATATATATATATATATATATATATATATATATATATATATATATATATATATATATATATATATATATATATATATATATATATATATATATATATATATATATATATATATATATATATATATATATATATATATATATATATATATATATATATATATATATATATATATATATATATATATATATATATATATATATATATATATATATATATATATATATATATATATATATATATATATATATATATATATATATATATATATATATATATATATATATATATATATATATATATATATATATATATATATATATATATATATATATATATATATATATATATATATATATATATATATATATATATATATATATATATATATATATATATATATATATATATATATATATATATATATATATATATATATATATATATATATATATATATTGCTCTGTCCCGCTCATCACACGGGGTCGGCCCAATCCATCTCTCCGTCGTGGAGGGCCTAGCTCATTGATCAGTTGTCGCGTGCGGATCAAAACGAGTGTTTTTTATGAAAACGTAATACAGCGACAATTCAACTCGGATATCGTCTCAAGGATTCTTTTATGTGATTAATCTACCAAATTCGAAATGGAGGGGGAGTTGGTTTGGTTTCTGATTGGATAAATAAAGAAAATGCAATTAAGCGGTTAAAATAAGTGATTATCAAAATAAGTCAATCTACTGTTTTCGGTTCCGGCTTATCACGGGTTTCTACCTTACCAATTTCCTAAGCGATTTCGATCTCTATTCGATTCCTATGTCAATTAACAAGCGCAAAAGACATAAACTAGATTAACAATCCTATATTCCAAATTAAGCAAACGGATTAAGTTTTCGTGAATTAAGCAAACACGAATTATAAACGTGAATTAACGACAAAGCGACGTAACGACGAATAAAAGCTAAGGATGCAATCATACGAATTTAATCAAAACAATTCTATAAACTAACAGATTAAGCAAAAGCAATTCATAGAATAGTGTTTAAAGAGAAACGAATTAAGAGAAACGAATTAGATTGATAAAGTAAAAACCTCAAAGCGTTGGAACGCGATTACAGCAGAATGACTCTAAGGAATTAGCTCTCCATGGTTCTCTCAAAGCTCCGAATGTATTTTTCGTGAAAATGTAACTAGGTGAACAGTAACACGAGTATTTTTCCTTTAAAAAGAAAACAAATTCGGGTCATAACCCAACTGGGTCGAAAACATAACCCAGGCCCAATACATGACCCAACACTAAAATAAAATTCTAATGTAGTAACTTCAAACGGAATTCTGGAAATTTGGGCTCCGAATTTGACTTCGACTCCAACACGAAAGTTGTAGCTCTCTCTCTTAGCTTTCCGACGAATTTTAGAACGCCTCAAACGGATATCCGGAACTCCAGTTATGATCGTTTTCCGTGAAGACTGCTAAAGCTGAAAAATAAGTGCGAAAATCAAATTAAGCCAAAAATAAAATAAAATATAAAAACAAAATATAACATAAAAATAATCAAGATAAAGTAAAGAAATGCCTAAGTAAAAATATAGGAGAAAGTGCATAAATATGCACTGATCACTCATCACGCTGGGAGCGCTTAAGCGTCTCCCCATGGACACAAACCTTAGGATCTATGACATTTTGATATTAATGATTATAGGAATACCTTAACGAATATAATGAGAAAGATTTTTAGACAATGGCAACGATAATTCTAAAATACAAAACTGTACAGACAAGTGTTTGACACTGGTTGGCTTGTGGATTTTTCTCAACTGGTACTCGTAATGTCTTGAAAACTCTTCGAATGGGGATAAAAAGAGATAATCTTCTTATAAGATGATATATTTGTGATCATAGTCTATATATAGAATGATAATCATTTAGAATTCTCATTATTTCGAAATGGATTATCTTGACATCCACTTATATTTAAGCACATATTCAATTAAATAATTAATTATTAAATATAATTAATTATTTTATTTATTTACTCAACCGATTAAGATTCTTATACATATATATATATATATATATATATATATATATATATATATATATATATATATATATATATATATATATATATATATATATATATATATATATATATATATATATATATATATATATATATATATATATTGCTCTGTCCCGCTCATCACACGGGGTCGGCCCAATCCATCTCTCCGTCGTGGAGGGCCTAGCTCATTGATCAGTTGTCGCGTGCGGATCAAAACGAGTGTTTTTTATGAAAACGTAATACAGCGACAATTCAACTCGGATATCGTCTCAAGGATTCTTTTATGTGATTAATCTACCAAATTCGAAATGGAGGGGGAGTTGGTTTGGTTTCTGATTGGATAAATAAAGAAAATGCAATTAAGCGGTTAAAATAAATGATTATCAAAATAAGTCAATCTACTGTTTCCGGTTCCGGCTTATCACGGGTTTCTACCTTACCAATTTCCTAAGCGATTTCGATCTCTATTCGATTCCTATGTCAATTAACAAGCGCAAAAGACATAAACTAGATTAACAATCCTATATTCCAAATTAAGCAAACGAATTAAGTTTTCGTGAATTAAGCAAACACGAATTATAAACGCGAATTAACGACAAAGCGACGTAACGACGAATAAAAGCTAAGGATGCAATCATACGAATTTAATCAAAACAATTCTATAAACTAACAGATTAAGCAAAAGCAATTCATAGAATAGTGTTTAAAGAGAAACGAATTAGATTGATAAAGTAAAAACCTCAAAGCGTTGGAACGCGATTACAGCAGAATGACTTTAAGGAATTAGCTCTCCATGGTTCTTTCAAAGCTCCGAATGTATTTTTCGTGAAAATGTAACTAGGTGAACAGTTACACGAGTATTTTTACTTTTAAAAGAAAGCAAATTCGGGTCATAACCCAACTGGGTCGAAAACATAACCCAGGCCCAATACATGACCCAACACTAAAATAAAATTCTAATGCAGTAACTTCAAACGGAATTCTGGAAATTTGGGCTCCGAATCTGACTTCGACTCCAACACGAAAGTCGCAACTCTCTCTCTTAGCTTTCCGGCGAATTTTAGAACGCCTCAAACGGATTTCCAGAACTCCAGTTATGATCGTTTCCGTGCAGACTGCTAAAGCTGAAAAATAAGTGCGGAGATTAAATTAAGCCAAAAATAAAATAAAATATAAAAACAAAATAAAACAAAAAAATAATCAAGATAAAGTAAAGAAATGCCTAAGTAAAAATATAAGAGAAAGTGCATATAAAATATGCACTGATCACTCATCACGCTGGGAGCGCTTAAGCGTCTCCCCATGGACACAAACCTTAGGATCTATGACATTTTGATATTAATGATTATAGGAATACCTTAACGAATATAATGAGAAAGATTTTTAGACAATGGCAACGATAATTCTAAAATACAAAAATGTACAGACAAGTGTTTGACACTGGTTGGCTTGTGGATTTTTCTCAACCGGTACTCGTAATGTCTTGAAAACTCTTCGAATGAGGATAAAAAGAGATAATCTTCTTATAGGATGATATATTTGTGATCATAGTCTATATATAGAATGATAATCATTTAGAATTCTCATTATTTCGAAATGGATTATCTTGACATCCACTTATATTTAAGCACATATTCAATTAAATAATTAATTATTAAATATAATTAATTATTTTATTTATTTACTCAACCGATTAAGATTCTTATATATATATATATATATATATATATATATATATATATATATATATATATATATATATATATATATATATATATATATATATATATATATATATATATATATATATATATATATATATATATATATATATATATATATATATATATTATATATATATATATATATATATATATATATATATATATATATATATATATATATATATATATTGCTCTATCCCGCTCATCACACGGGGTCGGCCCAATCCATCTCTCCGTCGTGGAGGGCCTACCTCATTGATCAGTTGTCGCTCGCGGATCAAAACGAGTGTTTTTGATGAAAACGTAATATAGCAACAATTCAACTCGGATATCGTCTCAAGGATTCTTTTATATGATTAATCTACCAAATTCGAAATGGAGGGGGAGTTGGTTTGGTTTCTGATCGGATAAATAAAGAAAATGCAATCAAGCGGTTAAAATAAGTGATTACCAAAAAAAGTCAATCTACTGTTTTCGGTTCCGGCTTATCACGGGTTTCTACCTTACCAATTTCCTAAGCGATTTCGATCTCTATTCGATTCCTATGTCTATTAACAAGCGCAAAAGACATAAACTAGATTAACAATCCTATATTCCAAATTAAGCAAACGGATTAAGTTTTCGTGAATTAAGCAAACACGAATTATAAACGCGAATTAACGACAAAGCGACGTAACGACGAATAAAAGCTAAAGATGCAATCATAAGAATTTAATCAAAACAATTCTATAAACTAACAGATTAAGCAAAAGCAATTCATAGAATAGTGTTTAAAGAAAAACGAATTAGATTGATAAAGTAAGAACCTCAAAGCGTTGGAACGCGATTACAGCAGAATGACTCTAAGGAATTAGCTCTCCATGGTTCTCTCAAAGCTCCGAATGTATTTTTCGTGAAAATGTAACTAGGTGAACAGTAACACGAGTATTTTTCCTTTAAAAAGAAAGCAAATTCGGGTCAAAACCCAACTGGGTTGAAAACATAACCCAGGCCTAATACATGACCCAACACTAAAATAAAATTCTAATGTAGTAACTTCAAACGGAATTCTGGAATTTTGGGCTCCGAATCTGACTTCGACTCCAACACGAAAGTCGTAGCTCTCTCTCTTAGCTTTCCGGCGAATTTTAGAACGCCTCAAACGGATTTCCGGAACTCCAGTTATGATCGTTTCCGTGAAGACTGCTAAACCTGAAAAATAAGTGCGGAAATCAAATTAAGAAAAAAATAAAATAAAATATAAAAACAAAATAAAACATAAAAATAATCAAGATAAAGTAAAGAAATGCCTAAGTAAAAATATAGGAGAAAGTACATAAATATGCACTGATCACTCATCACGCTGGGAGCGCTTAAGCGTCTCCCCATGGACACAAACCTTAGGATCTATGACATTTTGATATTAATGATTATAGGAATACCTTAACGAATATAATGAGAAAGATTTTTAGACAATGACAACGATAATTCTAAAATACAAAAATGTACAGACAAGTGTTTGACACTGGTTGGCTTGTGGATTTTTCTTAACCGGTACTCGTAATGTCTTGAAAACTCTTCGAATGGGGATAAAAAGAGATAATCTTCTTATAGGATGATATATTTGTGATCATAGTCTATATATAGAATGATAATCATTTAGAATTCTCATTATTTCGAAATGGATTATCTTGACATCCACTTATATTTAAGCACATATTCAATTAAATAATTAATTATTAAATATAATTAATTATTTTATTTATTTACTCAACCGATTAAGATTCTTATATATATATATATATATATATATATATATATATATATATATATATATATATATATATATATATATATATATATATATATATATATATATATATATATATATATATATATATATATATATATATATATATATATATATATATATATATATATATATATAAATATATATATAAATATATATATAATATATATATATATATATATATATATATATATAAATATATATATATATATATATATATATATATATATATATATATATATATATATATATATATATATATATATATATATATATATATATATATATATATATATATATATATATATATATATATATATATATATATATATATATATATATATATATATATATATATATATATATATATATATATATATATATATATATATATATATATATATATATATATATATATATATATATATATATATATATATATATATATATATATATATATATATATATATATATATTGCTCTGTCCCGCTCATCACACGGGGTCGGCCCAATCCATCTCTCCGTCGTGGAGGGCCTAGCTCATTGATCAGTTGTCGCGCGCGGATCAGAACGAGTGTTTTTTATGAAAACGTAATACAGCGACAATTCAACTCGGATATCATCTCAAGGATTCTTTTATGTGATTAATCTACCAAATTCGAAATGGAGGGTGAGTTGGTTTGGTTTCTGATTGGATAAATAAAGAAAATGCAATTAAGCGGTTAAAATAAGTGATTATCAAAATAAGTCAATCTACTGTTTTCGGTTCCGGCTTATCACAGGTTTCTACCTTACCAATTTCCTAAGCGATTTCGATCTCTATTCGATTCCTATGTCAATTAACAAGCGCAAAAGAAATAAACTAGATTAACAATCCTATATTCCAAATTAAGCAAACGGATTAAGTTTTCGTGAATTAAGCAAACACGAATTAACGACAAAGCGACGTAACGACGAATAAAAGCTAAGGATGAAATCATACGAATTTAATCAAAACAATTCTATAAACTAATAGATTAAGCAAAAGCAATTCATAGAATAGTGTTTAAAGAGAAACGAATTAGATTGATAAAGTAAAAACCTCAAAGCGTTGGAACGCGATTACAGCAGAATGACTCTAAGGAATTAGCTCTCCATGGTTCTCTCAAAGCTCCGAATGTATTTTTCGTGAAAATGTAACTAGGTGAACAGTAACACGAGTATTTTTCCTTTAAAAAGAAAGCAAATTCGGGTCAAAACCCAACTGGGTTGAAAACATAACCCAGGCCCAATACATGACCCAACACTAAAATAAAATTCTAATGTAGTAACTTCAAACGGAATTCTGGAATTTTGGGCTCCGAATCTGACTTCGACTCCAACACAAAAGTCGTAGCTCTCTCTCTTAGCTTTCCGGCGAATTTTAGAACGCCTCAAACGGATTTCCGGAACTCCAGTTATGATCGTTTCCGTGAAGACTGCTAAACCTGAAAAATAAGTGCGGAAATCAAATTAAGAAAAAATAAAATAAAATATAAAAACAAAATAAAACATAAAAATAATCAAGATAAAGTAAAGAAATGCCTAAGTAAAAATATAGGAGAAAGTACATAAATATGCACTGATCACTCATCACGCTGGGAGCGCTTAAGCGTCTCCCCATGGACACAAACCTTAGGATCTATGACATTTTGATATTAATGATTATAGGAATACCTTAACGAATATAATGAGAAAGATTTTTAGACAATGACAACGATAATTCTAAAATACAAAAATGTACAGACAAGTGTTTGACACTGGTTGGCTTGTGGATTTTTCTTAACCGCTACTCGTAATGTCTTGAAAACTCTTCGAATGAGGATAAAAAGAGATAATCTTCTTATAGGATGATATATTTGTGATCATAGTCTATATATAGAATGATAATCATTTAGAATTCTCATTATTTCGAAATGGATTATCTTGACATCCACTTATATTTAAGCACATATTCAATTAAATAATTAATTATTAAATATAATTAATTATTTTATTTATTTACTCAACCGATTAAGATTCTTATATATATATATATATATATATATATATATATATATATATATATATATATATATATATATATATATATATATATATATATATATATATATATATATATATATATATATATATATATATATATATATATATATATATATATATATATATATATATATATATATATATATATATATATATATATATATATATATATATATATATATATATATATATATATATATATATATATATATATATATATATATATATATATATATATATATATATATATATATATATATATATATATATATATATATATATATATATATATATATATATATATATATATATATATATATATATATATATATATATATATATTGCTCTGTCCCGCTCATCACACGGGGTCGGCCCAATCCATCTCTCTGTCGTGGAGGGCCTAGCTCATTGATCAGTTGTCGCGCGCGGATCAAAACGAGTGTTTTTTATGAAAACGTAATACAACGACATTTCAACTCGGATATCGTCTCAAGGATTCTTTTATGTGATTAATCTACCAAATTCGAAATGGAGGGGGAGTTGGTTTGGCTTCTGATTGGATAAATAAAGAAAATGCAATTAAGCGGTTAAAATAAGTGATTATCAAAATAAGTCAATCTACTGTTTTCGGTTCCGGCTTATCACGGGTTTCTACCTTACCAATTTCCTAAGCGATTTCGATCTCTATTCGATTCCTATGTCCATTAACAAGCGCAAAAGAAATAAACTAGATTAACAATCCTATATTCCAAATTAAGCAAACGGATTAAGTTTTCGTGAATTAAGCAAACACGAATTATAAACGCGAATTAACGACAAAGCGACGTAACGACGAATAAAAGCTAAGGATGCAATCATACGAATTTAATCAAAACAATTCTATAAACTAATAGATTAAGCAAAAGCAATTCATAGAATAGTGTTTAAAGAGAAACGAATTAGATTGATAAAGTAAAAACCTCAAAGCGTTGGAACGCGATTACAGCAGAATGACTCTAAGGAATTAGCTCTCCATGGTTCTCTCAAAGCTCCGAATGTATTTTTCGTGAAAATGTAACTAGGTGAACAGTAACACGAGTATTTTTCCTTTAAAAAGAAAGCAAATTCGGGTCAAAACCCAACTGGGTCGAAAACATAACCCAGGCCCAATACATGACCCAACACTAAAATAAAATTCTAATGTAGTAACTTCAAACGGAATTTTGGAATTTTGGGCTCCGAATCTGACTTCGACTCCAACACGAAAGTCGTAGCTCTCTCTCTTAGCTTTCCGGAGAATTTAAGAACGCCTCAAACGGATTTCCGGAACTCCAGTTATGATCGTTTCCGTGAAGACTGCTAAACCTGAAAAATAAGTGCGGAAATCAAATTAAGAAAAAAATAAAATAAAATATAAAAACAAAATAAAACATAAAAATAATCAAGATAAAGTAAAGAAATGCCTAAGTAAAAATATAGGAGAAAGTACATAAATATGCACTGATCACTCATCACGCTGGGAGCGCTTAAGCGTCTCCCCATGGACACAAACCTTAGGATCTATGACATTTTGATATTAATGATTATAGGAATACCTTAACGAATATAATGAGAAAGATTTTTAGACAATGACAACGATAATTCTAAAATACAAAAATGTACAGACAAGTATTTGACACTGGTTGGCTTGTGGATTTTTCTTAACCGGTACTCGTAATGTCTTGAAAACTCTTCGAATGGGGATAAAAAGAGATAATCTTCTTATAGGATGATATATTTGTGATCATAGTCTATATATAGAATGATAATCATTTAGAATTCTCATTATTTCGAAATGGATTATCTTGACATCCACTTATATTTAAGCACATATTCAATTAAATAATTAATTATTAAATATAATTAATTATTTTATTTATTTACTCAACCGATTAAGATTCTTATATATATATATATATATATATATATATATATATATATATATATATATATATATATATATATATAAATATATATATAATAAATATAATATATATATATATATATATATATATATATATGTATATATATATATATATATATATATATAAATATATATATAACAAATATAATATATATATATATATATATATATATATATATATATATATATATATATATATGTATATATATATATATATATATATATATATATATATATATATATATATATATATATATATATATATATATATATATATATATATATATATATATATATATATATATATATATATATATATATATATATATATATATATATATATATATATATATATATATATATATATATATATATATATATATATATATATATATATATATATATATATATATATATATATATATATATATATATATATATATATATATATATATATTGCTCTGTCCCGCTCATCACACGGGGTCGGCCCAATCCATCTCTCCGTCGTGGAGGGCCTAGCTCATTGATCAGTTGTCGCGCGCGGATCAGAACGAGTGTTTTTTATGAAAACGTAATACAACGACAATTCAACTCGGATATCGTCTCAAGGATTCTTTTATGTGATTAATCTACCAAATTCGAAATGGAGGGGGAGTTGGTTTGGTTTCTGATTGGATAAATAAAGAAAATGCAATTAAGCGGTTAAAATAAGTGATTATCAAAATAAGTCAATCTACTGTTTTCGGTTCCGGCTTATCACGGGTTTCTACCTTACCAATTTCCTAAGTGATTTCGATCTCTATTCGATTCCTATGTCAATTAACAAGCGCAAAAGACATAAACTAGATTAACAATCCTATATTCCAAATTAAGCAAACGGATTAAGTTTTCGTGAATTAAGCAAACACGAATTATAAACGCGAATTAATGACAAAGCGACGTAACGACGAATAAAAGCTAAGGATGCAATCATACGAATTTAATCAAAACAATTCTATAAACTAAAAGATTAAGCAAAAGCAATTCATAGAATAGTGTTTATAGAGAAACGAATTAGATTGATAAAGTAAAAACCTCAAAGCGTTGGAACGCGATTACAGCAGAATGACCCTAAGGAATTAGCTCTCCATGGTTCTCTCAAAGCTCCGAATGTATTTTTCGTGAAAATGTAACTAGGTGAACAGTAACACGAGTCTTTTTCCTTTAAAAAGAAAGCAAATTCGGGTCATTACCCAACTGGGTCGAAAACATAACCCAGACCCAATACATGACCCAACACTAAAATAAAATTCTAATGTAGTAACTTCAAACGGAATTCTGGAAATTTGTGCTTCGAATCTGACTTCGACTCCAACTCGAAAGTCGTAGCTCTCTCTCTTAGCTTTCCGGAGAAACTTAGAACGCCTCAAACGGATTTCCGGAACTCCAGTTATGATCGTTTCCGTGAAGACTGCTAAACCTGAAAAATAAGTGCGGAAATCAAATTAAGCCAAAAATAAAATAAAATATAAAAACAAAATAAAACATAAAAATAATCAAGATAAAGTAAAGAAATGCCTAAGTAAAAATATAGGAGAAAGTACATAAATATGCACTGATCACTCATCACGCTGGGAGCGCTTAAGCGTCTCCCCATGGACACAAACCTTAGGATCTATGACATTTTGATATTAATGATTATAGGAATACCTTAACGAATATAATGAGAAAGATTTTTAGACAATGGCAACGATAATTCTAAAATACAAAAATGTACAGACAAGTGTTTGACACTGGTTGGCTTGTGGATTTTTCTCAACCGGTACTCGTAATGTCTTGAAAACTCTTCGAATGGGGATAAAAAGAGATAATCTTCTTATAGGATGATATATTTGTGATCATAGTCTATATATAGAATGATAATCATTTAGAATTCTCATTATTTCGAAATGGATTATCTTGACATCCACTTATATTTAAGCACATATTCAATTAAATAATTAATTATTAAATATAATTAATTATTTTATTTATTTACTCAACCGATTAAGATTCTTATATATATATATATATATATATATATATATATATATATATATATATATATATATATATATATATATATATATATATATATATATATATATATATATATATATATATATATATATATATATATATATATATATATATATATATATATATATATATATATATATATATATATATATATATATATATATATATATATTGCTCTGTCCCGCTCATCACACGGGGTCGGCCCAATCCATCTCTCTGTCGTGGAGGGCCTAGCTCATTGATCAGTTGTCGCGCGCGGATCAAAACGAGTGTTTTTTATGAAAACGTAATACAACGACATTTCAACTCGGATATCGTCTCAAGGATTCTTTTATGTGATTAATCTACCAAATTCGAAATGGAGGGGGAGTTGGTTTGGCTTCTGATTGGATAAATAAAGAAAATGCAATTAAGCGGTTAAAATAAGTGATTATCAAAATAAGTCAATCTACTGTTTTCGGTTCCGGCTTATCACGGGTTTCTACCTTACCAATTTCCTAAGCGATTTCGATCTCTATTCGATTCCTATGTCCATTAACAAGCGCAAAAGAAATAAACTAGATTAACAATCCTATATTCCAAATTAAGCAAACGGATTAAGTTTTCGTGAATTAAGCAAACACGAATTATAAACGCGAATTAACGACAAAGCGACGTAACGACGAATAAAAGCTAAGGATGCAATCATACGAATTTAATCAAAACAATTCTATAAACTAATAGATTAAGCAAAAGCAATTCATAGAATAGTGTTTAAAGAGAAACGAATTAGATTGATAAAGTAAAAACCTCAAAGCGTTGGAACGCGATTACAGCAGAATGACTCTAAGGAATTAGCTCTCCATGGTTCTCTCAAAGCTCCGAATGTATTTTTCGTGAAAATGTAACTAGGTGAACAGTAACACGAGTATTTTTCCTTTAAAAAGAAAGCAAATTCGGGTCATAACCCAACTGGGTCGAAAACATAACCCAGGCCCAATACATGACCCAACACTAAAATAAAATTCTAATGTAGTAACTTCAAACGGAATTCTGGAAATTTGGGCTCCGAATCTGACTTCGACTCCAACACGAAAGTCGTAGCTCTCTCTCTTAGGTTTCCGGCGAATTTTAGAACGCCTCAAACGGATTTCCGGAACTCCAGTTATGATCGTTTCCGTGAAGACTGCTAAAGTTGAAAAATAAGTGCGGAAATCAAATTAAGCCAAAAATAAAATAAAATATAAAAACAAAATAAAACATAAAAATAATCAAGATAAAGTAAAGAAATGCCTAAGTAAAAATATAGGAGAAAGTACATAAATATGCACTGATCACTCATCACGCTGGGAGCGCTTAAGCGTCTCCCCATGGACACAAACCTTAGGATCTATGACATTTTGATATTAATGATTATAGGAATACCTTAACGAATATAATGAGAAAGATTTTTAGACAATGGCAACGATAATTCTAAAATACAAAAATGTACAGACAAGTGTTTGACACTGGTTGGCTTGTGGATTTTTCTCAACCGGTACTCGTAATGTCTTGAAAACTCTTCGAATGGGGATAAAAAGAGATAATCTTCTTATAGGATGATATATTTGTGATCATAGTCTATATATAGAATGATAATCATTTAGAATTCTCATTATTTCGAAATGGATTATCTTGACATCCACTTATATTTAAGCACATATTCAATTAAATAATTAATTATTAAATATAATTAATTATTTTATTTATTTACTCAACCGATTAAGATTCTTATATATATATATATATATATATATATATATATATATATATATATATATATATATATAAATATATATAATAAATATAATATATATATATATATATATATATATATATATATATATATATATATATATATATATATTGCTCTGTCCCGCTCATCACACGGGGTCGGCCCAATCCATCTCTCCGTCGTGGAGGGCCTAGCTCATTGATCAGTTGTCGCGCGCGGATAAAACGAGTGTTTTTTATGAAAACGTAATACAGCGACAATTCAACTCGGATATCGTCTCAAGGATTCTTTTATGTGATTAATCTACCAAATTCGAAATGGAGGGGGAGTTGGTTTGGTTTCTGATTGGATAAATAAAGAAAATGCAATTAAGCGGTTCAAATAAGTGATTATCAAAATAAGTCAATCTAATGTTTTCGGTTCCGGCTTATCACGGGTTTCTACCTTACCAATTTCCTAAGCGATTTCGATCTCTATTCGATTCCTATGTCAATTAAAAAGCGCAAAAGACATAAACTAGATTAACAATCCTATATTCCAAATTAAGCAAACGGATTAAATTTTCGTGAATTAAGCAAACACGAATTATAAACGCGAATTAACGACAAAGCAACGTAACGACGAATAAAAGCTAAGGATGCAATCATACGAATTTAATCAAAACAATTCTATAAACTAATAGATTAAGCAAAAGCAATTCATAGAATAGTGTTTAAAGAGAAACGAATTAGATTGATAAAGTAAAAACCTCAAAGCGTTGGAACGCGATTACAGCAGAATGACTCTAAGGAATTAGCTCTCCATGGTTCTCTCAAAGCTCCGAATGTATTTTTTGTGAAAATGTAACTAGGTGAACAGTAACACGAGTATTTTTCCTTTAAAAAGAAAGCAAATTCGGGTCATAACCCAACTGGGTCGAAAACATAACCCAGGCCCAATACATGACCCAACACTAAAATAAAATTCTAATGTAGTAACTTCAAACGGAATTCTGGAAATTTGGGCTCCGAATCTGACTTCGACTCCAACACGAAAGTCGTAGCTCTCTCTCTTAGCTTTCCGGAGAATTTTAGAACGCCTCAAACGGATTTCCGGAACTCCAGTTATGATCGTTTCCGTGAAGACTGCTAAAGTTGAAAAATAAGTGCGGAAATCAAATTAAGCCAAAAATAAAATAAAATATAAAAACAAAATAAAACATAAAAATAATCAAGATAAAGTAAAGAAATGCCTAAGTAAAAATATAGGAGAAAGTACATAAATATGCACTGATCACTCATCACGCTGGGAGCGCTTAAGCGTCTCCCCATGGACACAAACCTTAGGATCTATGACATTTTGATATTAATGATTATAGGAATACCTTAACGAATATAATGAGAAAGATTTTTAGACAATGGCAACGATAATTCTAAAATACAAAAATGTACAGACAAGTGTTTGACACTGGTTGGCTTGTGGATTTTTCTCAACCGGTACTCGTAATGTCTTGAAAACTCTTCGAACGGGGATAAAAAGAGATAATCTTCTTATAGGATGATATATTTGTGATCATAGTCTATATATAGAATGATAATCATTTAGAATTCTCATTATTTCGAAATGGATTATCTTGACATCCACTTATATTTAAGCACATATTCAATTAAATAATTAATTAATAAATATAATTAATTATTTTATTTATTTACTCAACCGATTAAGATTCTTATATATATATATATATATATATATATATATATATATATATATATATATATATATATATATATATATATATATATATATATATATATATATATATATATATATATATATATATATATATATATATATATATATATATATATATATATATATATATATATATATATATATATATATATATATATATATATATATATATATATATATATATATATATATATATATATATATATATATATATATATATATATATATATATATATATATATATATATATATATATATATATATATATATATATATATATATATATATATATATATATATATTATATATATATATATATATATATATATATATATATATATATATATATATATATATTGCTCTGTCCCGCTCATCACACGGGGTCGGCCCAATCCATCTCTCCGTCGTGGAGGGCCTAGCTCATTGATCAGTTGTCGCGCGCGGATCAAAACGAGTGTTTTTTATGAAAACGTAATACAGCGACAATTCAACTCGGATATCGTCTCAAGGATTCTTTTATGTGATTAATCTACCAAATTCGAAATGGAGGGGGAGTTGGTTTGGTTTCTGATTGGATAAATAAAGAAAATGCAATTAAGCGGTTAAAATAAGTGATTATCAAAATAAGTCAATCTACTGTTTTCGGTTCCGGCTTATCACGGGTTCCTACCTTACCAATTTCCTAAGCGATTTCGATCTCTATTCGATTCCTATGTCAATTAACAAGCGCAAAAGACATAAACTAGATTAACAATCCTATATTCCAAATTAAGCAAACGTATTAAGTTTTCGTGAATTAAGCAAACACGAATTATAAACGCGAATTAACGACAAAGCGACGTAACGACGAATAAAAGCTAAGGATGCAATCATACGAGTTTAATCAAAACAATTCTATAAACTAATAGATTAAGCAAAAGCAATTCATAGAATAGTGTTTAAAGAGAAACGAATTAGATTGATAAAGTAAAAACCTCAAAGCGTTGGAACGCGATTACAGCAGAATGACTCTAAGGAATTAGCTCTCCATGGTTCTCTCAAAGCTCCGAATGTATTTTTCGTGAAAATGTAACTAGGTGAACAGTAACACGAGTATTTTTCCTTTAAAAAGAAAGCAAATTCGGGTCATAACCCAACTGGGTCGAAAACATAACCCAGGCCCAATACATGACCCAACACTAAAATAAAATTCTAATGTAGTAACTTCAAACGGAATTCTGGAAATATGGGCTCCGAATCTGACTTCGACTTCAACACGAAAGTCGTAGCTCTCTCTCTTAGCTTTCCGGCGAATTTTAGAACGCCTCAAACGGATTTCCGGAACTCCAGTTATGATCGTTTCCGTGAAGACTGCTAAAGTTGAAAAATAAGTGCGGAAATCAAATTAAGCCAAAAATAAAATAAAATATAAAAACAAAATAAAACATAAATTAGAACGCCTCAAACGGATTTCCGGAACTCCAGTTATGATCGTTTCCGTGAAGACTGCTAAAGTTGAAAAATAAGTGCGGAAATCAAATTAAGCCAAAAATAAAATAAAATATAAAAACAAAATAAAACATAAAAATAATCAAGATAAAGTAAAGAAATGCCTAAGTAAAAATATAGGAGAAAGTACATAAATATGCACTGATCACTCATCACGCTGGGAGCGCTTAAGCGTCTCCCCATGGACACAAACCTTAAGATCTATGACATTTTGATATTAATGATTATAGGAATACCTTAACGAATATAATGAGAAAGATTTTTAGACAATGGCAACGATAATTCTAAAATACAAAAATGTACAGACAAGTGTTTGACACTGGTTGGCTTGTGGATTTTTCTCAACCGGTACTCGTAATGTCTTGAAAACTCTTCGAACGGGGATAAAAAGAGATAATCTTCTTATAGGATGATATATTTGTGATCATAGTCTATATATAGAATGATAATCATTTAGAATTCTCATTATTTCGAAATGGATTATCTTGACATCCACTTATATTTAAACACATATTCAATTAAATTAATTAATTAATAAATATAATTAATTATTTTATTTATTTACTCAACCGATTTAGATTCTTATATATATATATATATATATATATATATATATATATATATATATATATATATATATATATATATATATATATATATATATATATATATATATATATATATATATATATATATATATATATATATATATATATATATATATATATATATATATATATATATATATATAAATATATATATATATATATATATATATATATATATATATATATATATATATATATATATATATATATATATATATATATATATATATATATATATATATATATATATATATATATATATATATATATATATATATATATATATATATATATATATATATATATATATATATATATATATATATATATATATATATATATATATATATATATATATATATATATATATATATATATATATATATATATATATAATATATATATATATATATATATATATATATATATATATATATATATATATATATATATATATATATATATATATATATATATATATATATATATATATATATATATATATATATATATATATATATATATATTGCTCTGTCCCGCTCATCACACGGGGTCGGCCCAATCCATCTCTCCGTCGTGGAG
>CAWUDS030006052.1:0-41348 GCA_963859935.3 Lathyrus sativus | reverse complement strand
TTTCTGTGATAAATATTAGACATTCTACTCTACATGTGGGTATACTCTGTTGGATTATCTATACTAATTTTGAATACTTGGGATTCTGACTCACACGAGAGATGTTCCCTTGAAATTAATGCATAAAGGATATATGCCATACATTGTAAATGAGTCATGTCTTGGGTCTGCTCCAGTCTTTGAATATCATGAACCATTGACACATACATAGGAATATACTAGTGTAAAAAAATGTACCAAACCAGGTTGGAAGTTTTATAATTGATTGTCATCTAGAACTAATCCAAATTATAGTTTTATTAGCCTTATCTAAAACTAGTGTGTCATCTAAAACTAATCCAAATTATAATATTGGTATTCTTATTCAAACCTAGTGGCATCGCTCTGATTAGCATGCAATGCCACGGAGCTGGTCACATACAAGTGCACGTCATATATAAGATAGTATAGGTTGGAATAGAGCAGAGAGAAATGTTCAAAAAATTTGTTCATGCAGTTCGCCCAAATTATATATAGTTGCGATTAGAGAGCAGTTATAGTTCTATCTTATTGATTTGTTTTGAATTTCACATATTAGAGTTTCAATATTACAAACATATATAGGGATATTAATGATTTATATTTTAATATTGCGGGAGCAAGTGTCGTGGCCGCAACGAGCCCCACCTTTTACTCACTTGACATTACCTTCAAGTTAAACTCAACATTATATAATCAGGATTTTAATGGTTAGCATTTAGAATATATTGAATTTTAGTAATTAAAGTAGATGATTATAAATACCTTGACACTGAAGCCACAGAAACTCTTAGGAACATTAAACCCAAAGACAACTTCCTGCTTACCGGACCTTTTTGGCTCCTTCAATTGTTAATGTCACTTTTGAAACCCTATTAAAGGTCGATCGTCCTGATGATAGCGACCCAACTATCAGCATTCGAAGTAGTGAAGGTGTTCGACTGAATATGTTAACTCCTACTAACAAGAGCAATGCGAATCAGGACCCTTTTGCCTCTTACTTGCTGATGTTTTCCAAACATCACAATTTTATCTTGACCATGGCTCCCTTTGCAAAAAGAACTCACAGCCCACTATGGTTCATTCGGCCACTTTTGAGAACTGGCGACAAGGAAACAGAAAAGGAAACCAAAAAGATTTGGTCATCCTTATTGACTCATAGGCTCTTCTCTTTTCGAATTGAGCCCATCAAAGAACATGTGAGAATCCTCACCTACCTATCCAACCTGGTATTGCGCCAGTTTGAGATCAGCCAAACTATCCCCCATCCATTTTTCATGAAGAAAAGCGAGTTGTGTCATAGCACTACCAACTATTCTGAAGATGATTGGCTGCAACGCCTTACTCGACATGCTAGACCTCAACTCAACCTCCTCAACTTCGAGCCTAACTATTATTGTACTTCAGCTTTTGATAGTAGTTGGAAAGATTAGTACACTTAAGAACTCATGGACACTGCCACCATATGAAAACATCTTACTAACGCATTTTCTTCTTTGCAGAAAAAAATTAAAAAAGGTAGATCGACACATATAAAAGAAATATAAGCCTTCCAAAAGTACTTCGAAACTATATATAACCCAAATGATCTTAGACAGACGATCAGCGAGGCAGCTTATATTTCAAATTTTGATCTATATTGTTTCAAAGGTTACCTTCATGTCGACATTGATAATTACAGGGTCGAAACCCCCATACATGAGGGTGGGGAAGCGTAAAGGCCTCTTTTTAATCTTATTTTCCACCTAACTTTACAACTTCTAACCCCTGGGCTTGTTGATTTTTTCTTCTCTTAATCATAGATCTGGAAAACAAGAAAAGGACCCGAGAAGTTGTCAGAGCTGAGGCGTTACTTAACCAATCTAAGGCTGAAAGGACCTCATCTTAACCTACGCAGGTATGAGTCGCAACCATAATTGTCTATGGTATTTCCCTACTCTCACTTTTATTTTTATTCGTATTCTTTTTTCCTTTTCATCGTTCAGGTTGATAGCAACATTGCAGACGGTGCGTCTGACGCTGTGACTACTGATCCAGCCCAAGCAAACGACTCTTTCCCAGATCCATCTACTCATAAAAAAAAGGTTAAGAGTGCTGGGGCAAGAAAAATTCCAACCAGTCCAAGAGTGGATCATATTCCTAAAACAAAACCCGGGAAGAAGATTGTTACTAGCAATGTAGTGACCAGCGGCCAAGAAGCTAGCGTCAAATAAAAGCGCCAATTCTAGCCTTGACGGAGAAACCCTAAAGGTACTTATAATTTTAACTTGCTTATTTCTCTTTTTGCTTAGTATATTAACAAGTACCTTGTCTTTGCATGATAAATTGACAACCCAAACTAAGGCGGCTTCGACTACGAAGCCTGCACCTTCCATCAGTTCTCCAATTCTACAACCTTCTACCATTGAAGTCATTCTGGATGAAGTTAAAAAAACCCGTTGATGACAACACTTCTCATCAATCCACCAGCAAGTTGTCCCTTACTGGCTCATCCTTCTCGATATCAACTGAATAAGGCCATGGCCATATGGACCTAGAGCAACATTTTCTAGAAACCAACCCTGGTAATGAACAACCTTTATCAACTGCTGACAAAACTCAACCAGAGCAAGAAACACAGGCGCTCCAAGAAACTGCTGATACGTTGCAAGGTGACAAGGATCCTGATTCCAAGACTGCCCCTAATATTGAGAATGAGATGCAAGATGGCTCAAATGTTGAAAAGACTGCTCCAACAATTACTCCTCTTTCACAGGAAGAATTATACACACTGAAGATAAGCAATCCCAGGGCTTATGTGAAAATGATCTTGAAAAGCAAAAGTAGTTCCATTGAAAAAGGTTCAAGCTCCTCGACCGTGTCTGGCGACACCTCTAGCCCTGAGTCCCTTGATTATGTACTTAAACAATTTAATACTCTTGTTGAGGACATTGACCTCTTTGTGAATTTAGAGAAGGACTTCATCTATGGATATGGCGTAAAGTCTCTCTTAAAGAAGATGGACGTTCCTGATGCCCTTGTTAAAGTTATCGATTTCCTAGTTGATTTTGGTCCCCTTTTCGACCAAATGCAAGTTGATACCAATGTCGACATGACCATAAAGCTAAGATAGCCACTAAAAGATCCAAAGTCTAGAAGTTGGCCAGCGAGTGAGATCAACATGCAAAGGAGCTAGAGGAAAGTCTTCGCCTAGAGAATAATGATATTACTGCCTTAGACAAACAGATTGCTAAGTGGAAGGAAAAAGTGGAGGTGCTACAAAAGAAAATACAAGATGCTGAAATTGAGAAGACCAATTTGCGAAAATTTAGTCAACTACAATTGGACTAAGAGACTCAGAAAAATATCCAATACTTAGAGATAATCACAACCCTTGACGTCAAGCTTTCCACTTACAACTTGACCCTTTCACAAATTGATCGTCGGCTCTTCTTAGCCAAACTCCAAAATGAGCGTCTCAAACCATATTTCCCTTTCTAAGATAGTAATTTTATCAACTTCTGTTTATTTATTTTCTGTCGTCTGTGGTGATGACTTCCCTTTCATGTAATCTTTCAACCATGCCTTTAAGGCACTTTCGACTATGATAAAGGCTATCAGTTTCAAAGCCTTCTTAACTTCTTTAATTTATTTATTATTCTGCATCTATATGTATTTCCTGCAAAGTAGGTCGATTCGACTTCAACTACATGCCATTTATCTGCAGAGGTAGGCCTTTCAAGGTCAATTCTTCAATTTCATATGCATTGTTGAAAAATACTTGTAAGACCTTAAATGGTCCTTCCTAGTTTGGGGACCATTTTCCCAATAACTTGTCCCTTCGATCCATAGGCAATATAAACTTCCAGACTAGGTCGCCTTCATTAAAGGCTTTAGGTTTCACATTTTTGTAGTAGGCTTTAGTGACTTTCTCTTTTTGTCTCATTAAGACATCAAAAGTTGTTAGTCTATCTTCGTCCAACTGTGCCAACTCGTCGGATGTTATTCCCTAATAAAATTCAGTTGGGATCTCAGACTATCTTTGAATCCTAACTGACTGCAGGTAGATTTCCAGATGCAATACTGTGTTGTGCCCATATACCATTCGGAAGGGTGTGGAGTTAGTCGATTCTTTGGGAGAGTTGTGACATGCCCACAATACTTGGTTTACAGTTTTATGCCAATTCATAGGCTTTTTCCTAACATGTTTCTTAATTAGCGCAATCAATATCTTATTGGCCGCTTCGACCTGACCATTATCCTGAGCGTAATATGGTGTCGAAGTCAATAGTTTGAATCCTATTATGGAAGTGAACCCCGTTATTTTATGCTATGTGAATACTTAACCTTGACCACTTGTAATGGTTTTAAGTATCCTGAACCTGTATATGATATGGTTCTGGGTGAAACTCATTATATTCTCCTAATCGATGTTGGGTAGAGGTATGGCTTCTATCCACTTAGTAAAATAATCTATTCCCACCAAAATATACCTATGTCCTTTGGTGAAGAGGGTTTGATCTCAACATTTATGTCCAACGCCTAACCTTTAAGAGGTCATAGCTTTACTATTGAGTGCAACTCACTAGCAGGCACATGTTGGATACCTGAATGCTTTTGACACTCCTGGTAACCCTTGGCAAAGTCTATAAAATCTTTCAACATGGATGGCCAATAAACTCCTAGTCGACACAACAACTATTTCATTTTATGACCAGCCTGGTGTAAGTCACACGACCCCTTGTGAACTTCAAAAATTGCTAAGTAGGCTTCACTTTCTCCCAGGTGCTTTAGGAGGAGTCCTTTAGGGGTCTTTTTTAACAACTCATTAATCATAACCACATACATTAAACCTTTATATTTGATCTTTCTATCTGTGGTCCCTGTTAGATTCTACAGGTAGTCGACTATGGGTTTTCGCCAATCCTTATTTGACATCAAGTTAATGGCTAAAACTTCAAAATTCATTCCTCTGTCAATTTCCAACTCTTCTACACTTTGTGAGTTTTCGTACTCGTATGCCCCCTGAAGTTTTGACGTTGACAACAAGTCTTGGGCATTATCTTTCGATACTAGCTTTTATTTAACTTCTACTAAGTCTTCCAACTGATCGCGACTTTCTATGTCTGATACAACTAACTGCAAGTGCACAGTCTATCGCGTAGTAATAAAAGATATCGATCCCACAGGGACTCGTAATCAAACTAGTGTTCTCGGGAGTTACTATGTTTAGCTAGGTAGAATATGTTTTAAGGGAATAAGATTGTCACTAAAAGAGGGAACTAAGATTACTGTTTAGATTTTAATTAATTGAATCGATACGTAGTAATTGTGTTCTTCAGGGATTTGATAAGTTACTGGTGTATGAAATAGTTTTCACAGTTTATTTAAGCAGAAAATGGAGATTTGAAGACTCTCGTCTCACGATGGTTATTGACGTTAATCATAATCCTAAGGGCCAAACGTACACTTTCGTATCTCGTTCGGGGTTAAAACTATTTTTTGGAAATCTCTAAGTTCTAATTCGTTTTAAAGTGCTTTCGCTGTTATTAAAACAAATGCCTAGTGTTTACTATCTGACCTTACCGCAGCTTTCGCTTGTTGGTTCGTATCTTAATTAATTTCCCACTTTTGTGGCAAAACTACTTTTAAATAAGTTCTCGCTTTCGCGACGAAGTTTATTCAGTGAATCAATTTTAAACACTTAGACCATAGATTGTTTTTTTGTGAAAAGAAAGTTTTCAAACAAGAGTTATCAAATCCCATTCGAATTATTACTACATATCGATTACCTAAGTTTAGCTAGACATGGAATTGGGAAAAACAAAATATAAATAAGAATAATAAATAATAAATTGCATTATAATAAAACAGAAGTCGGTCAAAATGAAAACCTGTAAATATGCCAATTGGCCTTTGGGCAGATCCTCCACAGATGTTGGCAGGATTCTGGTCTTTAGTGCCAATTTGATCGTACAGTGCAATAGCAATTACAAAAGAGCGGAAATGGGAATAAGGAAATGTAAAGGAGAAATGGATACAAATAAAAACTGGAAAGTAAATTTGCTCTAGAAATTAAATTCGGCAGCACTTCGTGGTATGAATGCAGCACACTTTTTGAAGTCCCCTGCTTCCCTTTTTATAGAAGTGGAATCCCAACGGTTATCTCTGAGGATGATGGACCTTGAGGCCGATAATTTAGGGAGTAATGGACCACTTAATGGGAATTGGAACTGCTCTTTTGACGTGTAATCTGAGTGGGGCGTTTTTTCCTGCATGACGGTCGTCACAAGGTGTGACGATCGTCACCCGTGTGACGGTCGTCATGCATCTGTGACGGTCGTCACATCAGCAAAAACTGATTGCTGCGTTTTTCACTGTGTTTTCACTCCTTTTTCGTCCATATTTCATCTGGGATTGCTTCTTTTCTTCATGTTGCCTTGTTTAGACGTGATCGTTGAATACCTACAAAAACATCAGACAAATACACGGAAATAACCCGAAATCGGATCGAAAACGGTTAGCTTTTAGTCGAATTATGCATAAAAACATCTATATGATTTCGTGTTATCAAACTCCCCTAAGCTTGAACCTTTGCTTGTCCTCAAGTAAAACGTGGAAAAGTCGGCAAGCGCGAGGCTGCTTCTTCGTTCGCAGAGTTTGGAAAAGCCGGGATTCTTTGTAGGAACAAGACGAGTATCATGACGACACTGGACTACGAGTCTCCGGAGGTCTCCTTTTTATGCAAATCGGTCTCGGTCATGCTACTGTAGCTTGGTGTCAAGGTTCTCGCGGCACGTTCACCCTGTTTGTTCTAGCGCAATCACATTAAGCCCGTTGTCCGCACACTTTCATGGCAAGTCGACCTGTTAGTGAATATGATCTCATTTATGTTTTTGATCTTCTTCATTAATCATAATTTGATGTCATTGATCTTTCTATGAGTTTTTTGTGCCGTTGGGCTAAATGCTCGGGTGAGGAGCACCTAACTTAGAAGGAAACGTATCTTATATTCTTTGGCTTTTTAGCTCTCTTTTCATGATTTTTCATCTTTTTGGAGATCATACACTTATTTGCATCGGTCGCTCGCTTAGAAGTGTTTTTAGGATGGTGCTGACTGCTAGTATAAACTACTTGGGGTTGAGTTTGCGTAGACACTTGAGACTTTGGTACACGTAGGTGGTGAAACCGACTCGCATAAACTAGAGATCTAAGGTGTCTGGACGATACTGGTTTTGTTAGAACTGTCGTTTCCTCGGAGTTTCAAAACTTGGTTTGAACTCAGGTGCATTCTTGTGATGCTTTTGCTTTTGAGGAACAAATGAAAGTTTTTGTTTACGTTGAATAATGTGGGGATGGTTTGCGTAACGTGAAAAATATATAGACGAGCTTTATTTGCTAGAAATAGGAAGTGTAAAAATAGGTATTACTAAAATTCAAAGTGCAGTGAAATGGAAATACAGGAAATAAGGGAAGTTCAGAGTACAGTGGAAATAAGGCTCCGCTCCCACACTATCTCGATCAGTGTCCTCACTGATTCTTGAAGCATGCGAGAGGGAGATACAACTGAAAATGGAAATACAGAATACTGAAATATAGTAAACAATGAAGGAAAAAAAATGAAAATCTAGTTCCGGCCTCTGTCACGTCCGCGCTGGCGTCCTCTGGCTCTAGCAAGGGCTACTCTGTCCTCATAGCTCATGGCTCCGGTGTGGTAGACCGTGTCTCGGAGTCCTTCGAACTGCAGGGTCAGATTCGCTAGGCTCTCAGTGATCGTAGCTTGGCCGGTGTGAAGTTGTTGCATTTGAGTCCGGTGCCAAGCCTCGAACTAGTCAGCTCACTGATTCTGCTGCTGCAGCATCGTGAGTATATGTGCCTGCTGGTCTAGGGAGCGACGGAGGTCCTCTTCGGTGTAGTCGGGCACGGGATGGTGACGGCGGCGGCGAGAAGATGTACCTACTGGAGGAGGAGGCTGCGATGCCTCTGGCTGCTCGGACCTGTCCAACTCAGCTTGGATTTCATCGTCGGAATCATGAGTGGTATCCTGAGTGGGAACAGCGGCAACAGGAGGGGCAGTGAGGTCGAACAATCAGTTGGTACGGTCCTCTGGATGGATGCGGGTGCGGGACGGAAGGATGATGCTTCTGACGGTCTTGCCACGCACAACCGGATGGTATTTCCCGTCAGCTCGGGAGCAGATGAGATGGGAGGCCCTGCAGTGGTCGGTGTCAAGGAACACCGAGGGGATGGAATGGAGGTGCTGGAGGCGATCGCCAAGGTTCAGCCCAAGAGCAATAGCCGTGACAATCCCGCCAAAGTAGAATGGCTTCGAGCCACGGTTGCAGTTGGCCTGAATGTGAGCCAGCAGGAACGGGGCAGCGTTGACGGGTTCATTGTTGAAGACGCAATGAAGAAAGAAGAGCTCCTTGGAGTTCACTTTGTGGTTGCTGTCTCTGGAGAAGATAGTGTTACTCAACGCTCTGTGAAAGTACCTGATGGCTGGGTTATGGATGTGAGTGGCGTGCAGGGAGTCCCAACCATCGGCATTTAGGCCGGTCAACTGATACCACAGCGTGAAGGCTTCGTGCTGGAACTGATCGGTGATGCGACGATGAGCGTTGCCGCCGCGGGGTAGCTGTAGGATGCTGGAGATCTGATTCTGATTCACCTGATAGTTGACGCCAAACATCCGGAAGCAAGCGGCACCTGTGTGCTGGTTGAGTTCGCCGCTGCTGGTGACGTAAGTGAACGAACTCAAGAACTCAAGGGTGAGTTGTTCGTAGGTTGGCTGTGGGTTGGTGCAGAGGTTCCAGATGCCTGCTCGTTGAAGCATCCAGGTTACACCTTCAAGGAGTCCGAGCTCCGTAAGCGATGGAAGGTGCGGGTAGTGAGTCGGTTGGAGTGACCTCTGATGAAATGCAATGTAATGGGCTCGTTGTCTTTTGCCTAACTCACCCTCAGGGAAGGAAATGTTGCTGACATCTGCGTTTCCGGCCATTGTTGAAGATGGAGAGGTTTTTGAGGTTTTGGGGTTTTTCGGCAGAGAGGGAAAATTGACAGAACGGTGGTTTGGAGGTTGAATTTGGAGTTGAAGTTTATAGTTCAATGTGGGGAGGATGAAAATTCGTAGTGGGTGTCGCGGTGAAATTTGGATACCAAACTATTGATTAGTTTGAATCTTTCATTCATTTTTGCAACCGAACTTTGATTTATCCAAAGGAAGGGATAAAGATCGAAATTCCCACAATGCAGTGCAAATGCAAGTTAGATTGTTTAGGTTCGGGGGTTGGTTAAACTTAGGGAAGGTGCTAGCATCCTAAGTTTCTGTAGTACTCTACAGGAACCTCTTGTTTTATGTTTGTTTACTGCTATGTGTTTATCTGCTTAATGGTTTAAAGACCTAAGGGTTTATTTTCTAAGTATACTCGATAAGATGTCGCATCTTAAGCCTACATATCCTTACGGGAGTGGAATCAGAGTATGTTGTAGTTCACCCTAAAGGGTTAAAGGAGTTCTTTGACTGTGGTCAAAGTTCCTACGGGTTTAGGGTAGTTGTTTTGATTAGGTTTAGGAGAAGAGACGAGTCTTCATTTTAAGGGAGAGATAACCACCACAAGTGTAAAAGAGGTTGTAGGAAATGGTCTTTGCATTGTCTTAAGAAAAGGGCTTACATACTCGGATGGTCGCCAAGTATGCCTTTATTGCTCTTAAGGCAAAGTTCCTACATGTTTGATTTTATTATTGTGGGGGTGGAGATTATATCTCACTTAAGATGATTAACATCTATTCTCTATTGTGTTTGAAAATGTTGTATAGTGTTGATTGTTTGTTTGTTTCTATGTTGTAAAGATTATGGTCCTTCCTATGGGGTAGGTTCTAAACTTAAGTGATCAACTTGAAGAATCAAGGATCGAGGGGAATATGATGCTTATGATGTGCAACTACACACAACGTTGAATTATGTGTAGGTTTTTCCTTTGGACGGAATGCGATGCGATGAATACAAATTGTGATAATTGTAGATGATTGTAAGGTAAATTGCGGAAAAGTAAACCATACATATACGCATGAAGGCGCTGGAAATATGTGAGAGTGAAAGGTGTCGTGAAGTGCACGATTGATTAATTTATTTGCGATGTTGTTTGATTTTAACTGTTTGACTTGATTTCGGTTTGTAAAAGGTTGATCTGATTTTTAATTGGTGAGGAGTTGAATTATTTTTTTTTAATAGCAAAATTGATTTTAAGAGGAAACTATTTGTAAGGTGAGGAGATTTACATTATCTTATTTTAAAAGGAGTCATTTTGTATAAAAGTGATAGTTGACTTAATTGAGAAAATGTTTTCTTCTAATAAAATTATGTCATATGAATAGCTAATTTGAGTTATAAAGAAAAATTATTTCCATTTATTTTAAAAGTTGTTATTATTATTTATTTTTTGCATGAAATGGATATATGACTTTGTCAAAAAAGATTTACTAGATTATTTTAAATAAACAAAATAATGAAAAAAAACTAAATAGATAAAGATTGATTAAAACAAGTTTAAAGAAAGTTGGTGGGGGTTAATAATTTTAATTATAAATTATTAAATAGGTTAATTAGAAGAAAAAAAAAGGTGAGGTTAATTAAAAAGTTAACAAATTATTTTAAAAGGTTGATTAGTTAATAAAGACTACTTAGGGTTGTTAAGGGTGGTTAGCGTGATTAAGAGGTGATTAAGTGTGGATTAGTGGTGTGTATGTGTGTGATAATTATAATTATATTACAATAATAATAATAATTATCTAAACGAAAGAAGAAAAAGGGTAGAAGAGAAAAGGCGGAACCCTAACGTCCCCTTTCCCCAAATCCGCGATCCCGACTTCTCCCCCCTCTCGCCTTCATTCTCGATCAACTCCTATCCGCCTCCTTTGTCTTTCTCCTGAAACCAAACAGAGAGCATCAATAGTTTAAAAATATTGGCAAGAAAAGACGTTTACCGCAAGTTGGTGGGGCGGCGAGGATTCGAGGTGGAACAGTTCCGGCGATGGAGGTTGAGGCGTCTAGAGTGATGAAAAGGGTGCTTCGTCGTTGGAGGATTCGCAGCGGCGGGTGGCGACGATTTCAACAGTTGGCAAGATAAGTTCTCCTCTATGTAGTTTCTTGAATTCACGGGTTCTCTTGGTAGTTCTAGGGTTTTTTCGTCCCCTTCCTCTTCTTCTCATCCATCTTATATAGACCCTTTGAGGATCAAAGCTTTGAAATCTGATTTAAAGTGCTTTTAAAAACCTGATTGGACCTTCCTTTCTCGTGTAGACAATCTTTGAAATGTTTCCTTTTTCGTTTGATTGTAATGATATGGTGTTCAATATGTGATATCCTGTATTAATCACGTTTAATTTTGCGGTTTATTGCCCTGAAGATCTTATCTTTGTCTGAATCGAATCTTTTCTCCAAATAGGTATATTCCTCAATGACTTTACTAACTTGGAATTGGTGATTTCTGACAGGTGTGGATAGCAGCGATCTTGGGCCATGGAAGAATTTAGAAGCCCAAAAAGGGGGGAGGCTCGTGTTTGAGGTGTTGATGACTGTAAGAGTTAATGACTTCCCAATTCAAACTTTTTTTCGTGAATACCTCGTCTTTGTCCACAATATTCATAATTGGATGCTATTAACTTCCTTTCCTTTTGTTGATTTGTGCAGCTATTAGCTGGTTTGGGGATGCGCAAACCGAGTTTCATCTTCATGAAACACTTTCTTTTCTGCTATCTGATTCCGTTAGGAAACTCTCTTGATGAGTTTCAGACTTAGCTTCTGAACCACATTGACATTTCCTTCTTCTTCTTTCAGGAACAAACTTAAGTTCGGAGGCTGCCGGTTTTATGTCGTTTGCCGAGAAAGGTTTGGTGCGGTTATGATGATGATGACTTAATCATTTGAACCAAAGCTCTGTGAGATTAGTGTTGCCTTTGAATAATAATGGTTGCCTTGTGTGGAAACTGTCTGAAACTAGTTGTTTTTCTTGTCCCGAATTCGATTTCGTCGATGTTCGGTAAGGAGTCGGCGCCAGCTTTGGTTGTTGCCCTCCCGGCCACTCGTATTCTGTCCTATGATGAGTTTTCTGAGGGCTGAACTTAAATCACCTCCTCTCCTTCTTAGATTTACTCTGCTGTGGTCATCATTACACAATTGCGGTTGCAGTTGATGATTGTGATACTGGCGGCTGGGACTGAGCTAGCAGCTTCTTAGGATCATAATTCTGATGGTTTAGGAAGCAGACTCATCTGGACACATTGGAAGTAAACAAATCTTTGATCGTTTTACACTTTGACTCGTTGATTTAGATGTTTTAAGTGAAACAATTCTTTAACCTTCGATTGTTGTTGCTCTGACAGGTTTAGAAGTTGCGAGGGTAGGCGAGACATTATCACAACAGAAATTCCGAAGCTTGCGATTGTGAATGAGTAGCAGCAGGGGCGTTCTTATGCTGTCAAGAGATGCATCGACAGAGCTAGAAATTGCTGCTGCCTTTGAATACCATTGGTGCCTCCCTTCAATCTCTTTCAAATTAGTCTTGTTGACCGTTAAACGCTTTGATTATTGGTTGAGATCGTTGCAGGTTCAAAGTAACCGTAAATTTCTGATAGGCGTGGTACGCAGCAAATGGTTATGCAGTGGGTGACAAAGTGACCTAACTCGGTTGCTGCTATGTAAGTGAGTTTCCAATTTGATGCGATTTGTTGGAACCAAGCTTTATGGTACTTGGAGGCGTATGTCCTTAACCATGTATTTGGTTTTGTCTTTGCTGCTGTCTTGTATTTGGAATGGTTCATCAACGCCTTAATGTGCACTTATTCCTCTCCTGTCTTCAATGGCATTTGATTACTAATTTTTATCTGCAGAATTTCATTTGCTCAGGGGATTGGATGAAGACCTTGAGTTGGAAGTTCACCGGTGTGACATTGAAGGTCCAGCGCGGTGCTTAGTTCGAAAAGTTGAAGCTGGCAAACCTTCCAATGCTTTGCCATCAAAGCTCGCCTGATTTTCGCCTTAAGTGACTTTCAGATGTAGCTGGATCTTTCATATCCATTTTTTCGCCACTAGGATCAACATCAGCGCGGGGTTTGTCGTCAACCGTATTGGTCTATTGGAAGATATTTCCTGGTTTGGTTGTGCTAATGTGAAGATGTTCTACAGTTCATTTTCTGTCATAGCGGCACTGCAACGACCCTCCGCTAAATGGTAACATTGCCTGCACTCCTTTTCATTTTTGAAGTACTGTTGTAATTCTCCATAAGCTTGAATCTGTAATAATAGGAAGCTTCTGATTTTGTAGTTGCAGGCTGCCGGGATGAATTCACGAGGGTTGTGTTTGACATTGGAAGAAACGCATCCTCACTGGTGGTGCAGAGCAGACATTGATGGCGAGACGCAAAAAAAACGTGACGGTGGTCTCCCAAAGTACAGTCATAACATCTCTGGCAGACACCACCTTCAGTTAGGGCCTATTATGGGATTTAGACATTCAATGGCAATGTTTCGCCGACCTTTTCGTTGTAGAATTCCCAATATTGTAGATTGATGTAAATACATCATTAACTTTCCAGCAGGAAACGTTAATAATAAGTTATCCTCTTGAACTTGGTTTTAAGAAAATTGTATTCCTATAACTTGCACTTTGCAAATTGGAAGTACTGAGTATGATTTGGAAATAGCGAACGCAATATCATCTTGCGATAACACGGATGAATTTCTTGCTTCATAATCATTAACAAAATCGCCTCCAAGATCCCGTTCCACCGTTGATAGGATTTGTTTGAGAGAAAAGGCAAGCTTTTAGATATTAGTTTCCTAATGGTTTAAATTCTTAACTCCTTGCAAAGGGAATTCCTTAATGCCATACTTAGTCAACACCGCAATAACATTTAAACGAGTTTTCCCCACATTTCTCTTAATAGGTGAATGCTATCATTCAGTGCAGCCTCATCATCACCTATACTTTTTAACAAAAGTAATGCACCATTGACCATGCCAATGTTTTTGATAAGTGAACTTCAGTTGAAACCTCTCTAACAGATAACTAATCCAATCTCAAATTGAATGCCTTGGTGAGCTCTGCAACATATGTTATCACGAAAATTAGAAAGCCCAATCTCCTTGTTCGAACTGAAATAGTTATTTCTGCACTAATTGGTTAGTCACATAAATATTAAATATTAAAATAAAGTCAAATAATAACTAGAAAAACGCAAGAAGAGGTGAAATCTTACGGTAAAAAATTAGGGTGCAACAGATGCCCCTATTTAAGTTACTCCTATCCGGAGATATGGAGATTGAAATCTCCGTCTCGACGAGATAGGGGGGACTTAAATACAAACATTGCACGAATTTTTGGCCCTAAGATGCCACCGGATGCATATGATGTGCAGTGACATGAAGAATGCAAGACAGACGGTCCTGTGGAGACATGATGCCATAGGGGACTACTTGGACACGACATGCTAGACAGAAGAGCAACAGATCCATCAAGGCGGGACCCTGCGAAGACAGGAATAATCACCCATGGGAAATCTCCAAACGTGTAACGGTAACTCATACATCAGGGATGCGGTGATTTTGACGATTTGTGATCGAGAGATCCTTTTATCACCAAGATGGTGGTCAATAGTAACTCAAAATGGATCTTTTTTTATTATTTTATTATTTTGGTAACTCAGCTGAAACGGTAAAATGTGTAACTTCCTCTTGCATCATGGTACGGGGACCATGAGCTAGTCTCGGTCTTTGATGTCATTGTAGTTGTAGATGTTGTTGTAGTTGTTGAGCTTCCCCGAGCATCATGATATGGGAGTCATGCGCCGGTCTCGGTCTCTGATGTCGAACTTCCCCTTGCACCATGGTATGGGAACCATGAGCTGGTCTCGGTTTCTGATGCCGAACTTCCCCTTGCACCATGGTATGGGAACCATGAGCTGGTCTCGGTTTCTGATGCCGAACTTCCCCTTGCACCATGGTATGGGAACCATGAGCTGGTCTCGGTTCCTACCCAAAATGATGGAAACTCGTGAGAGCGTCTTCAAAGAGGGGTTGTAAATTTGTTGATTGTAGATTGTATGTTGTAAATTGTAGAACTGTAGAGTTGTTGATGTAAATGTTGTAGATGTAATCTGTAATTGTAGAATTTTGTAGATGTGATCTTGTACTTGTAATTGTAAATTGTAGATGCAGTTTGTATTGTATTGGCAATTTGTAGAATGTGCACCGGGGATCTTCAGATGAGCTGTAAGCTGGTTGATTTGTGGAGTGTCCTCTTGTAAGGAGATATGTCATTGATAGTACTCATAATGAACTCTCTGGGGAAGATCATTTTTTGAGGAGTATCTTTGCTGTAATTGTAAAAATGTGTGAATTTGTTGTAGCAGAAATCCTCAAACGGGGAAGTATCTGTAATGTCCTCTGTTTCGACTTGATTGTCTTGAAATAATCCACTGGGGAAGGACAGATTGTCTCGAGGAAATTGTTGTTTGTCATTTTGAATATAAGTCAGCCCAAAACGAGTTGCTCAAATAAGGAGATCTTCTGTCATTCAGCTGTAAGTTGTTGAGGGAATCTTGTAATATTGCCGGAGAAGTACCATGTCTTCAATGGTGATCCTCATAATGTCAAAGCACAAAGTAAAGGCACCTTTGATCCGTGCTCAAAAGTTGGAGATGTTCATAGCGTGATTGCCAAAGACCGAAGTTCAATTCGGGAAATAACCGAAGAGAAACTGTCAAGCAAGACTCAACCATAGAGACACAAACTCTAATGGGAATGTACTGAAACAACTGTCTTCCACGAGGATCTAATTTCGTGGGGAAATAGAAATATTGAGTTTTTTTGCTTAGGGCTGACAATTCTATTTGGAAGGAATAAGACACGCCCAAATACCCAAGGGTAAACGCGATCAAAGAGATAGAGTAAAACAAACAAAGGATGCACAAAATGCAAATGTTATGCTATCTACTTATACGATATGAGTATGCTTATGCTGACAAGACAGACGAAAGCAACGACCGGAGATGGGATAAACATCTCGAAACAAACATCCGACCAATCTTCAAAGATAGAAGTACCACTGGGGTAGATGAAGAACTAAATATAGGATCCCAATCCTGCTTCAAAACTTCAAAATTTCTCTTGAGAAAAGGTGATCAATCCATTTGGGGATGTATCATCTTGATAAGTTTGACATGTTGTATGAAATTGTAGATGGAGGTACCCCAAACCGAAGTTTCATAGGGGATAAAATAATATCCTGGGTCTTCGTAGTTGTTGAATATGTTGGGGTTGAGCTTCCTGAGGATGAGATATACAATCTTGCTCCAATCTTCAAATGCCCCAAGTCACATAGTTTAAGAGAAAAGTCTCGAGAGGATTTTATAGAAAACATGATGTCCAAATGCCCCACTGTTTTCAAACTCTCTAGAGATTCACCGAATCTCGACGTAACTGCCCCTGATTGGCGGTAAGTGAGTCCTTGAATTTCTTCTAGTTGAAACCAAGACTTGCGCGGATGAAATTTTCTTGGGAAGAATGACTTGCCCCAAGTCAGCAAAGTCTTCAAATATCATCATCAATGTCTGTATGTGGTCTTTCTAAGATGTCAAGCGTATTTAGCACATTTGAAATATCCATTTTGAAATGGTTAATGCAACACGCGTTTGTCTTGAAGTTTTGGAAAGGGGTATCGCAATAACTTGTGATCGAAACCACTAGTTAGGATACAAATTGAACATTATTTATAAAGCCGATTTAATTTGAGCGTGGCTCAAGGAGTCAGGAAACAATATCTCATCGAGTATGCTTTCGAATTAAACCTTCCTTCAATTAGGGCTTTGAGGGTCGTATATGGGTTTAATTTATGACTGATAAAATGGAGGTAGAAAGGGTTAGTATATTTGTGCCCACCCAATTTTTGAAAGATGTTCATCATTTTTGATATTACCCTGCCCCAGGTTAAGAAAATGATGTTTCGGTTTGGGAGAAAAAACAGGTCTTTTCTCAAGGATTAAAAGAAAGGGTTGACTATGTTGGCGTTTAGGAGGTTTAAAATAATGCCTTACATCAGTAGGGTTTTCATTCGAAGCATACAACAAGAGATCATGTGTTTTACTTCATCATCCTCCTTCCAATTCTCTGTCAGAGCGAGAGATCGGGTAAAAGTTGGCATTAAAAATAATTTTGAAAACTATTTGAGTGAAAACGAATGGATTTCTTCAAGACAAACAGTTATTGCATTACTTATTTAAAACAGAAAGTTCTTACATGCCAAATATGCTTTCAATCAAAGAAATAAACATGGACAAAATGAAATAAACTTCTTCGGGAAGTCCTTTCTAGGATCTTTATTGTGCTCTCGTGTAGACGGGAAAGACATGCAGAAATGTCTGGTGCGCAGCTTTCAGACACGACGTTGACGACCTTGAATCATGCCTGGGGAGGACGAACCTTGTCGAGATATGGGGCTATATCGCACATAAGGGACGGAACCCTCAAAGAATAAGACTCCACTTTTGACCAGATTTTGGACGTCTGCTTTCATGCCGTAACAACTCTCAATGTCGTGCCCCGGAGCACCTTGATGATACAGGCAGAATTTGTTGGCTTTGTACCAGTATGGAAACTTCTTAGGTACCTTGGGTGGGGCTCTTGTCTGGATATGCCCTCTTTGAATTAGAGCTGGAAACAAATCAACATACCTCACAGGGATGGGATCAAACTGATGAATTGCTTCTCTTGGAGTATCCAGAGGCATCCTTTGATACCTTCTCCGAAATTGTCGATGTTGTGGTTGATCTGGAGAGGCCAACCTCTGCCTAGGATGTGGTTGTTGTTCACGCTGAGCGAGCATCGCATATTGGTGCTGAGGATGGGGTACCGGAGCTATGAATTCTCTGGAAGGTCCATAGTCATCTTTATTGTTTGGGGCTATACCCAAGTTGTGATGGTATTGCTTCACAAAAGCAAAAGTTAAGTCTTCCCAAGACTGAATGTGATTCACTTGTAGCTTCATATACCATGTTAACGGTGCTCCACCCAAACTTTCTTGGAAGCAGTGAATCAATAGTTGGTCGTTCCCAAGATAGGCGGTCATCTTCTGACAAAACATCATCAAATGATACCTTGGACAAATTGTACCTTTGTACACTTCAAAGGCGGGCATCTGGAATCCTGGGGGGATAACTAAGTTTGGAACTAGGTGCGGGTCATGAGCATGAAAATCAGGCGCACGGTTCCTCTTCATCATTTTCCATCGTTCCTCGAAGTCACGAAATTCATTCTTGAATGTTGTAAGCTTTGGATCGTCCATTTCCTTTTCTTGCACAGGCTGAAGTTGCATAGGAACAAAGTTGTCGGAGGGACGGCGAAGTGTCGGATTAGACCTTACTCTGAAGCTAGTCATGCGATCCATGTCTTTGTTCTCCTCACTATCCTTTAGTGATACTTCCGGCTTGGTCAGATGGTCGAGACGGCGACTGACAGCAAAAGATGGAAAACCGAAATGAGCCACAACAAAGGAAGGACACATGCACAAGTGTAAAATGCCATGCTAAATGCAGAATGCTAATGCGAAAATGCAGATGTAAGGGGAGACTTCAAGAAACTCAAAGTGTTTTTCAGTGTTATAATGTAGAATAATTGAAAAGCTTTTTATTCTTGAGAAACACTGTAAAGCGAAGTACTCTTTTAAGAGTTTATTACAACAAAAGCAAAAGAAGACTTAGAACTCTACTCCACGGTCTTCTCTTTTGTACGGAGCTCCTCGGTCAGCTGGTCAATGCGATCCTGCAACGCTGCTTTCTCGATGATGAGTCGTTCCACACACTCCTTCCAAGCTATGGTAGTTGAGGGGAGATCATCACTGGTGACAGCACTTGAAGAGGCATGAGGAGAAAATAAATCTCCTTGCGCCTTTCTCTTTCTGGCAACTTCTAATTCTGGAGTCTTCTGAAGTCTTTCCTTCTCTACTTTGAGGGTGAGGAACTTATTCTTCCAGGCAGTCCTCAATTTCCGGGCTTCATCTAAAGCAATCCTTACTTGTTCAATTTCGTCCACATCGAACCAGTCGGGGTCATGAGGAGATAGTACCATCGGTTCATGAAAAGGAAAAGGCATCTTGAGATCGAGAGCCCTTTCTCGCGCCCAATGCAGATAATCCTCGGAAACAACACAGTTGGGGTATCCTGAAGCAGTTGTTCCTTCCCTATCAATATATTTCCATGCATAAATGATGACAGTCTTGAGATCTAGGTCCTCTTCTCCTTTGAAATATATCTCTTCCAACGAAACTGGGTCAGGCACTTGGATCATAGGGTGTCCAAACTGTCTACGGGCCAAAGCGGGATTGTAACTTATACATCCCTCTCTTCCAATAAGCGGTACGTTGGGGAAACCTCCGATGCTAGGAATCATAGGCACGCCTCCATAGGCGGGATCATACCAAACAATGTCCGAATGGGTGAGGGCCATAAGTATCTCGGACCATCAAGGTATTGCTACTTCGTCCCAAAGGGACGGATACCAAGTCAAACGAGCGATGAACCATGAGTACAGCAAGGCGGTACAACATACAATGTTCCCTCCTCCTTCGGCGTTCTTCGAGTGAATTGAAAAGTATGTATCAGCAAGCAAGGTGGGTACTGGATTCTTGAGTATGAACAGCTTGATTGCATCCATATCAACAAAATTGTCAATTTTGGGGAACCAGAAAGTCCCATAGACCAACAAAGCGAAATTGGCTTCCAATATGAGAGCCTCCTTTCTTTCAGCATGGTAACGGACTTTTTCGATCAAAAAGTCGGCGGGGAACCCAAGGAATCCTTCCTTGGTGATCAGGTGTGCTTGAACATCTTCAAGGCTAAGATGAGTGGCATTTGCAATCTCTTGGTGACTAAGCGTGTCTTCCCTTCCGGTGAATAAGGGTCGAACAGTCACAGGCATCCTCAAGAGTTCTGAGTACTCTTCTAAGGTCGGCATCAATTGGTAGTCTGGAAAAGTGAAGCAGTGATACATCGGGTCATAAAATTGGACCAATGTTTCCAACAATCCTTCTTTCATCCTTAGCTCAAGGAAACGGAAAACTCCTCCATATTCTGCTGCGAAGGCAAAGCGGTCCTTGACGAGTTCAGCTAGTTCTCTCAAGCTTTCGATGTTGGGACTCTGAAAAGTGTACTTCAGGGTTTCTCTTCTGAAATCCATGATTACAACACCTACAGAACGAATTTGAGTTTCTTGAAGTGAACAATGGAAAAGAATGCAATGCAAGATGATTAGGACTTCATGGGATTCCTCTATTTATAGGCATTGCGGTAAAAGGAAACGTTTTATTAACTTTGAAACGGACTACATAAATATTCTTTTAAAGAGTCCCAAATAAAAGCTAAATAAAAGCTAGTAAAGACACTAAAGAAGCTTTGAATGTTGCTGCTTGAGCTGCTCTTCTAGTTGCGCCTTCTCACGGATAAGGTTGTCCACAATTATTTTCCAAATAGTGCATTGTGGGTCGGAGAAAAATAAATCCTCCATGACTTTCCTCTTCTTGCAGGGGAGTAGCTCTTCATCCTTCAATTGTAGTTGTTTCTGAAGTTCATCCTTCTCCTCTTGAAGTTCAGCATTCTGCTTTTGAAGTTCAGCATTCTGCTTTTGACACTCATCATTTTCTGCCACTGCTATGTGGTACTTGTTCTTCCAAGATTCCAGCTCACGTTGAGACTTCCTTAAAGACACCTCTAACTCCTCGGCTTTAGACATAAAGATATAAGTGGGCTCTCTCCTTGGAGCTATGGGATCTTGACGGGAATAGGGCATCTTTAGCTTGGTTGCCCTTTTTCTGACCCACTGGAGGTATGGTTCTAAAGACACGCAATTAAGTTTCCCTAGACTTCTCTTCCCCTTCTTGTGTACATTGCGCCATGCATGTAGAATCTTTCCTCGGAGTTCCATATCATCTTTGAAGAACATACCCTCTACTTGAACACTCTTGGGAGGTTCCTTCAACGGGTATCCCAACTGTCGGCGAGCTAAGATAGGATTGTAGCTGATTCCTCCATCAAAGCTGAGCAACGGTACATTAGCAAAGTCACCGCAGCTATCAATGATTAATACTCCATCATACACTCGGTTGTACCAATCAATGTCGGAATGGGTCAAAGCCATAACCCTTGGAGACCAATGCTCTTTGCCAATGTTTGTAAAAGAGCTAGACTTCGGCAAGTGCGAAATAAACCACTTGTAAAGTAAAGGTACACAGCAAGTAATCATCCCTCCACCACGAAGGTTTCGGAGATGTACAGAGTGATATGCATTTCCCAACAGAGTTGGCACTGGGTTGTTCTTCATAAAGATCTTGAATGCCTTGAGGTCGATGAAACCTTCGAAACTTGGGAATAAAAACAGCCCATAAACAAGCAAAGCAAAAATTGCTTCGAACGGAGCCTTATTAGAATAATCAGCGTAGAATGAAGCCTTCTCGATTAGGAAACCTGTCTTTAAACCAAGAATTCCATCCTTAGTAACTAGGTTGGCTTTCACGTCAGATACCTTCAAACGGAGAGCTTTAGCAATATCTTTCTCATCGGGGTCCTTTTCCAAGAAGGGAAAAGGAGATTCCTCCAGGACAGGCAGACCAACCAAAAAGGAATACTCTTCCAATGTAGGTAACAGCTGATAGTCTGGAAAGGTGAAACAATGGTAGAAAGGATCATATAATTGTAGCAAAGTGGCAAGAAGTCCTTCATTCACTGAGCAACCCAAGAAAGATATCAGCTTCCCATACTTGTTCTTGAATTCTTCTTGATCTTTGATGAAACCCCACAACTTCTTTAGGTCATCCAATTTGGGACTCTTAAAAGTATATTTCACAGTATGTCTTTTATCTGAAGCCATAGTGACCTACAATGTTCATAAATGAAAGTAAATCCCATGAAGTCCAATGCAGAATGATGCTATATGAATGCAGCAAACACAAGTATTCACATAAGGGCAATAAAGATAAACAAACAAGGGGCGCCCTAGGTTTGCAACAAGCATGGAGCAAAGGTGTACCCTTCCCAAAGGTTTAAGGACTAAAGGTTGTTTGTACCTGCAGAACAAAGTTCTAATGGGACTCAGAATCATCAGCCCATCCATTGGATATTATCAATTTCCCAATTACTCAAGGATTAATAATATTCTCAAGAGAACTTCTTTTGAGTGTAGCTTCGCGTAGCACTATTTCGGAAGTACTTCCTCATAGTCTCGCACTACGTCCTAGTAAAGGCCAGAGTTGGGTTAAGGTAACTACGGTCCTCAATATCATAGGCTCCAAAGTCGAAAGTAGTGAGTGTCTTCACGATTGCTCGCTCAACAGTACTATTTTGAAAGGGCCTCAACTGAGCGGGATTCTCGATTCAACTTAGTAGGGATTCAACTCCCTATAAGCCTCCTCGACTATATCACCATCCTATCTTAATTTCTCTCAAGTTCGGGTGTAGAACTTTATCTCACCACTCAAGAACAGTAATCCCAAAAGAAATACAAGAAAAAACATGTAAACAAATAATCAAGTAGGCGGATATATAAAGCAGTAAACAAAATAAAATAAGATAGGGAAACCCACTAGAGATCCCCAGTGAAGTCGCCATTTCAGTCGCGGTGAAATTTGGATACCAAACTATTGATTAGTTTGAATCTTTAATTCATTTTTGCAACCGAACTTTGATTTGTCCAAAGGAAGGGATAAAGATCGAAATTCCCACAATGCAGTGCAAATGCAAGTTAGATTGTTTAGGTTCGGGGGTTGGTTAAACTTAGGGAAGGTGCTAGCATCCTAAGTTTCTGTAGTACTCTACAGGAACCTCTTGTTTTATGTTTGTTTACTGCTATGTATTTATCTGCTTAATGGTTTAAAGACCTAAGGGTTTATTTTCTAAGTATACTCGATAAGATGTCGCATCTTAAGCCTACATATCCTTACGGGAGTGGAATCAGAGTATGTTGTAGTTCACCCTAAAGGGTTAAAGGAGTTCTTTGACTGTGGTCAAAGTTCCTACGAGTTTAGGGTAGTTGTTTTGATTAGGTTTAGGAGAAGAGACGAGTCTTCATTTTAAGGGAGAGATAACCACCACAAGTGTAAAAGAGGTTGTAGGAAATGGTCTTTGCATTGTCTTAAGAAAAGGGCTTACATACTCGGATGGTCGCCAAGTATGCCTTTATCGCTCTTAAGGCAAAGTTCCTACATGTTTGATTGTATTATTATGGGGGTGGAGATTATATCTCACTTAAGATGATTAACATCTATTCTCTATTGTGTTTGAAAAAGTTGTATAGTGTTGATTGTTTGTTTGTTTCTATGTTGTAAAGATTATGGTCCTTCCTATGGGGTAGGTCCTAAACTTAAGTGATCAACTTGAAGAATCAAGGATCGAGGGGAATATGATGCTTATGATGTGCAACTACACACAACGTTGAATTATGTGTAGGTTTTTCCTTTGGACGGAATGCGATGCGATGAATACAAATTGTGATAATTGTAGATGACTGTAAGGTAAATTGCGGAAAAGTAAACCATACATATACGCATGAAGGCGCTGGAAATGTGTGAGAGTGAAAGGTGTCGTGAAGTGCACGATTGATTAATTTATTTGCGATGTTGTTTGATTTTAACTGTTTGACTTGATTTCGGTTTGTAAAAGGTTGATCTGATTTTTAATTGGTGAGGAGTTGAATTATTTTTTTTTAATAGCAAAATTAATTTTAAGAGGAAACTATTTGTAAGGTGAGGAGATTTACATTATCTTATTTTAAAAGGAGTCATTTTGTATAAAAGTGATAGTTGACTTAATTGAGAAAATGTTTTCTTCTAATAAAATTATGTCATATGAATAGCTAATTTGAGTTATAAAGAAAAATTATTTCCATTTATTTTAAAAGTTATTATTATTATTTATTTTTTGCATGAAATGGATATATGACTTTGTCAAAAAAGATTTACTAGATTATTTTAAATAAACAAAATAATGAAAAAAAACTAAATAGATAAAGATTGATTAAAACAAGTTTAAAGAAAGTTGGTGGGGGTTAATAATTTTAATTATAAATTATTAAATAGGTTAATTAGAAAAAAAAAGGTGAGGTTAATTAAAAAGTTAACAAATTATTTTAAAAGGTTGATTAGTTAATAAAGACTACTTAGGGTTGTTAAGGGTGGTTAGCGTGATTAAGAGGTAATTAAGTGTGGATTAGTGGTGTGTGTGTGATAATTATAATTATATTATAATAATAATAATAATTATCTAAACGAAAGAAGAAAAAGGGTAGAAGAGAAAAGGAGGAACCCTAACGTCCCCTTTCCCCAAATCCGCGATCCCGACTTCTCCCCCCTCTCGCCTTCATTCTCGATCAACTCCTATCCGACTCCTTTGTCTTTCTCCTGAAACCAAACAGAGAGCATCAATAGTTTAAAAATATTGGCAAGAAAAGACGTTTACCGCAAGTTGGTGGGGCGGCGAGGATTCGAGGTGGAACAGTTCCGGCGATGGAGGTTGAGGCGTCTAGAGTGATGAAAAGGGTGCTTCGTCGTTGGAGGATTCGCAGCGGCGGTGGCGACGATTTCAACAGTTGGCAAGATAAGTTCTCCTCTATGTAGTTTCTTGAATTCACGGGTTCTCCTGGTAGTTCTAGGGTTTTTTCGTCCCCTTCCTCTTCTTCTCATCCGTCTTATATAGACCCTTTGAGGATCAAAGCTTTGAAATCTGATTTAAAGTGCTTTTAAAAACCTGATTGGACCTTCCTTTCTCGTGTAGACAATCTTTGAAATGTTTCCTTTTTCGTTTGATTGTAATGATATGGTGTTCAATATGTGATATCCTGTATTAATCACGTTTAATTTTGCGGTTTATTGCCCTGAAGATCTTATCTTTGTCTGAATCGAATCTTTTCTCCAAATAGGTATATTCCTCAATGACTTTACTAACTTGGAATTGGTGATTTCTGACAGGTGTGGATAGCAGCGATCTTGGGCCATGGAAGAATTTAGAAGCCCAAAAAGGGGGGAGGCTCGTGTTTGAGGTGTTGATGACTGTAAGAGTTAATGACTTCCCAATTCAAACTTTTTTTCGTGAATACCTCGTCTTTGTCCACAATATTCATAATTGGATGCTATTAACTTCCTTTCCTTTTGTTGATTTGTGCAGCTATTAGCTGGTTTGGGGATGCGCAAACCGAGTTTCATCTTCATGAAACACTTTCTTTTCTGCTATCTGATTCCGTTAGGAAACTCTCTTGATGAGTTTCAGACTTAGCTTCTGAACCACATTGACATTTCCTTCTTCTTCTTTCAGGAACAAACTTAAGTTCGGAGGCTGCCGGTTTTATGTCGTTTGCCGAGAAAGGTTTGGTGCGGTTATGATGATGATGACTTAATCATTTGAACCAAAGCTCTGTGAGATTAGTGTTGCCTTTGAATAATAATGGTTTCCTTGTGTGGAAACTGTCTGAAACTAGTTGTTTTTCTTGTCCCGAATTCGATTTCGTCGATGTTCGGTAAGGAGTCGGCGCCAGCTTTGGTTGTTGCCCTCCCGGCCACTCGTATTCTGTCCTATGATGAGTTTTCTGAGGGCTGAACTTAAATCACCTCCTCTCCTTCTTAGATTTACTCTGCTGTGGTCATCATTACGCAATTGCGGTTGCAGTTGATGATTGTGATACTGGCGGCTGGGACTGAGCTAGCAGCTTCTTAGGATCATAATTCTGATGGTTTAGGAAGCAGACTCATCTGGACACATTGGAAGTAAACAAATCTTTGATCGTTTTACACTTTGACTCGTTGATTTAGATGTTTTAAGTGAAACAATGCTTTAACCTTTGATTGTTGTTGCTCTGACAGGTTTAGAAGTTGCGAGGGTAGGCGAGACATTATCACAACAGAAATTCTGAAGCTTGCGATTGTGAATGAGTAGCAGCAGGGGCGTTCTTATGCTGTCAAGAGATGCATCGACAGAGCTAGAAATTGCTGCTGCCTTTGAATACCATTGGTGCCTCCCTTCAATCTCTTTCAAATTAGTCTTGTTGACCGTTAAACGCTTTGATTATTGGTTGAGATTGTTGCAGGTTCAAAGTAACCGTAAATTTCTGATAGGTGTGGTACGCAGCAAATGGTTATGCAGTGGGTGACAAAGTGACCTAACTCGGTTGCTGCTATGTAAGTGAGTTTCCAATTTGATGCGATTTGTTGGAACCAAGCTTTATGGTACTTGGAGGCGTATGTCCTTAACCATGTATTTGGTTTTGTCTTTGCTGCTGTCTTGTATTTGGAATGGTTCATCAACGCCTTAATGTGCACTTATTCCTCTCCTGTCTTCAATGGCATTTGATTACTGATTTTTATCTGCAGAATTTCATTTGCTCAGGGGATTGGATGAAGACCTTGAGTTGGAAGTTCACCGGTGTGACATTGAAGGTCCAGCGCGGTGCTTAGTTCGAAAAGTTGAAGCTGGCAAACCTTCCAATGCTTTGCCATCAAAGCTCGTCTGATTTTCGCCTTAAGTGACTTTCAGATGTAGCTGGATCTTTCATATCCATTTTTTCGCCACTAGGATCAACATCAGCGCGGGGTTTGTCGTCAACCGTATTGGTCTATTGGAAGATATTTCCTGGTTTGGTTGTGCTAATGTGAAGATGTTCTACAGTTCATTTTCTGTCGTAGCGACACTGCAACGACCCTCCGCTAAATGGTAACATTGCCTGCACTCCTTTTCATTTTTGAAGTACTGTTGTAATTCTCCATAAGCTTGAATCTGTAATAATAGGAAGCTTCTGATTTTGTAGTTGCAGGCTGCCGTGATGAATTCACGAGGGTTGTGTTCGACATTGGAAGAAACGCATCCTCACTGGTGGTGCAGAGCAGACATTGATGGCGAGACGCAAAAAAAAACGTGACGGTGGTCTCCCAAAGTACAGTCATAACATCTCTGGCAGACACCACCTTCAGTTAGGGCCTATTATGGGATTTAGACATTCAATGGCAATGTTTCGCCGACCTTTTCGTTGTAGAATTCCCAATATTGTAGATTGATGTAAAGACATCATTAACTTTCCAGCAGGAAACGTTAATAATAAGTTATCCTCTTGAACTTGGTTTTAAGAAAATTGTATTCCTATAACTTGCACTTTGCAAATTGGAAGTACTGAGTACGATTTGGAAATAGCGAACGCAATATCATCTTGCGATAACACGGATGAATTTCTTGCTTCATAATCATTAACAAAATCGCCTCCAAGATCCCGTTCCACCGTTGATAGGATTTGTTTGAGAGAAAAGGCAAGCTTTTAGATATTAGTTTCCTAATGGTTTAAATTCTTAACTCCTTGCAAAGGGAATTCCTTAATGCCATACTTAGTCAACACCGCAATAACATTTAAACGAGTTTTCCCCACATTTATTTTAATAGGTGAATGTTATCATTCAGTGCAGCCTCATGATCACCTATACTTTTTAACAAAAGTAATGCACCATTGACCATGCCAATGTTTTTGATAAGTGAACTTCAGTTGAAACCTCTCTAACAGATAACTAATCTAATCTCAAATTGAATGCCTTGGTGAGCTCTGCAACATATGTTATCACGAAAATTAGAAAGCCCAATCTCCTTGTTCGAACTGAAATAGTTATTTCTGCACTAATTGGTTAGTCACATAAATATTAAATATTAAAATAAAGTCAAATAATAACTAGAAAAACGCAAGAAGAGGTGAAATCTTACGGTAAAAAATTAGGGTGCAACAGTGGGGTAGGAGTTTGGAAGTTTGAAAGTGATAATGGGGGGAGTGGAAGGGAACACGAACCCTGTTTTATCAGATTGCAGTTCTGGACTGCGTGACGGTCATCACAAAAGTGTGACGGTCGTCACCCGCGTGACGCTCGTCATGGGGCTGTGACGGTCGTCACAGCAGCAAAATCTGCAGAACGCAGAATTTTGCTCTGAGGGCGTACTCGTGGTGATTTTAAAGCTTAGTATTGATACGGTGATGTAATATAACAGCCAACAAGAAACAATTAATGCGAAAACAAAATAATTGAATAAAAACTAGAATTGAAATAACATAAAATGGAAACAATTGTATGTAATACATAATGAAAACTAACAATGCGAAAAATCCAAATGATTAAATTAAACTAAACTAGACTAGACTAAACTGAAACTACTGCTACGAGCTAATAACTAATCTTTTCGTGCCTTCAACTCATCGAATTTCTGTGAATAGTAGTCGAGTTGGTCGCAGACTAGATCCATGAAGCCTACCAGTTCGCTGTGCATGCCTGCGATATCAGCTTTTACATTAGTCAGAGCTTTATCAACGTCGTCCAATCTGAGTAACACGGCATCCATTTTGTCGGTGGTTTCCTCAGGGATAGGCTCAGGATAAGTATTGTAGTGTGGAGGAGTCATAGGGTCTACTTCAGTTTCAGAGGCAGCATCCTCATAGTACATATAGTCGTGTGCCTCAGAGATGTGGTCACTGTCATACATATAGTTCTGGGGTGTTGACTGTGGTGAAGGAGGTCCCATAGGCTCATCCAATTCGTAGAGCCAGTTATCCTTGTTGTGGATGCTTGTCATCAGATGATCAGGCAGTGTGAATAGTTGTACTGGTTTTTCGTTAATAAGGTACTCATACGGTCCAGGTCCCATGGTCCCTAAGATTCGCCTGTTAAAGCAGAATTGTATGTTCATGGGTCTGATGGTACCAAAACGAGTGCTGGCATTTAAATGGAATCTAAGGTCAAGCTCGTGGGCAATCATTGTTACTAGTCCTCCTATAAGAATAGGTGTCTGAGGTTCCAACGTGAGGCATTTGAAAGCTCGCATCATGAAAGGCACTGCATTTACTGTCCGTCCCTGAGAAGCACAGAACATGATGAATAACTCCTCCTTAGACACTGTAGTAATATTTTCTTCTTTTCCAAACAAGGTGTGAGCTAGTATCTTATGGAAGTATCTAAAGGCTGGGTTATGAATGTCATCATTGTACATTTTGTCTGGTTCAGGGTGATAGTCGCCTGTGATTCTACCCTAGAAGTGATCGAGTTGCAAATCTGTATCGTCATCTTCTGCACTGATGAACACATGCGGTCCGCTAGGGAATCCTAGGAGGTTAGCTAGTGACATCCGGCTATGGGTTTGGTCCATTCCAAACAATCGGAAGGTAATCAGCTCTGTGCTGGATCCAAAGCCATAGTTGGGTGTGTATCTGAAAGAACTAAGGAATTCGTAGGTAAGATCCTTGTAGGTAGCGAAACGTGTTTTCAGAGCAGTGTTCTCCCAACCCAGTTGATTGAACAGGTATTGAATGCTATTCGTGATCCCTAGTTTATCCATAGTAGCCTTGTCATAATACAGCATTAAGGCGAATTCTCTTTCGGTCAGTGCTGCAAATCTTGCCTTTTGAGCGAGTCCTCTGAAGTGAACCTTTGTGAAGTCGTACTCGGCCATATTCGCAGGTAATTCGGAGAAAACAGAAGGAATGTTTTGAAGGCTTTAAAAATCCTGAAAAGTTTGAAACAGGAAGTTGAAGTCAGGATTTTTAGAAACGAAAAGTGGTAGAAACAAAAGACAAAAGAGAAAAAAAAATAAAATAGGAATAAAAGTACAAAAATGAATGAAAGTAGAAAGTAGTAGTAATTTTAGAATTTTTGTTGGATTTTTGAAAGTAGAATTTTAAAGAAAAATGAAATGCAATAACGAGGGAAATTTTGGGTTGCCTCCCAATAAGCGTTGTTTTTAACGTCTAAAGCCTGACGATAGCTTGGTGAGAAGCTATGCGGGTGTCGGAGCCGGAAGCTCGAGCAATGTTATATTGCTGACTTGAGGACTGTTGTCGTTCTTATTGTAATGTTTTAGACGTTGCCCGTTTACGATAAACGGTGCATTTGTCTTATCGGTAATTTCGACAGCTCCACTCTGAAGTACTTTAGTCACTTCATAGGGTCCAGACCACCTAGATTTTAGTTTTCCTGGGAAGAGTTTTAATCGTGAATTGAAGAGCAATACGATGTCTCCCACACTGAATTGTTTCCTGATTGAACGTTTATCATGCCACTTTTTAGTTCGTTCTTTGTAGATACGGGCATTTTCGTAAGCGTTTAATCGAAGTTCTTCCAACTCGTGTAAGTTCAAGATTCGCTTTTCTCCTGCCTCGGTGTAGTTGAAGTTGAGTGTTTTAATGGCCCAAAAGGTCTTATGCTCTAACTCTACAGGGAGATGGCAGGATTTACCGTAAACTAATTTATAGGGGGTAGTACCTATTGGTGTCTTAAATGCGGTCCTATAAGCCCATAAAGCTTCTTGTAGCTTCGATGACCAATCTTTTCTCGAGGTAGCGACAGTCTTTTCCAAGATCTGTTTTATTTCTCTGTTTGAGACCTCTACTTGTCCGCTGGTTTGCGGATGATAGGGTGTAGCTACTCGGTGCCTGACTCCATATCTAGAGAGAAGTTTATCGAATATTCGTGATATGAAGTGAGATCCGCCGTCACTAATGACGAGTCTGGGTACACCGAATCTAGGAAAGATTGCATTTTTGAAGAGTTTGATTACTACTCGTGCGTCGTTTGTTGGAGCAGCTATGGCTTCTATCCATTTAGACACGTAATCGACAGCGACGAGTATGTAGTTATTTCCAAAAGAAGGCGGGAAAGGTCCCATGAAATCTATTCCCCATACGTCGAAGATTTCTACCTCTAAGATTTCTTTCTGAGGCATTTCATCGCATCGTGAGATGTTGCCAGTTCGTTGGCATCTATCGCACTTTTGCACAGCGATGTGAACGTCTTTCCAGAGGTTAGGCCAGAATAGGCCGGCTTGGAGAATCTTAGCGCACGTCTTGGACGTACTAGCATGACCACCATATGGTGCTGAATGGCATTGGGAAATAATATTTTCTATTTCTTCCTCTGGGACACAGCGACGATATATGTTGTCGGCCCCTCTCTTGAAGAGTAGAGGTTCGTCCCAATAATAGTGTTTCAGATCGTGGAAGAATTTCTTCTTTTGCTGATAGGTAAGATCCGGCGGAAGCACGCCCGCAGCGAGGTAATTAACGATGTCAGCATACCAAGGTAATGTGACTTGGGCATAGACGGCTTCTACGGCTTTTTAGAATTCTGGATCTTCCGAGATTGCAATGGGTGTGTCACTTTCTAGTTTAGTTATCAGATGTTCGTACGGGAAATCGTCATTTATCGGTATTGGTTCATGTCTGATGCCTTCTATTCGGGATAAGTGATCCGCAGCAACGTTCTCGGTTCCTTTCTTATCTTTGATTTCTAAGTCAAACTCTTGTAATAACAGGATCCATCTCAATAGTCTTGGTTTAGCATCCTTTTTGCTTATTAGGTACCTTATGGCAGCGTGGTCTGTGTATATTATAATTTTTGCTCCTACTAAGTAAGAACGGAATTTGTCAAGCGCAAATATAACTGCTAGAAGTTCCTTTTCTGTGGTAGCGTAGTTCATTTGGGCAGGATCTAAGGTTCTACTGGCATAGTAGATGGCATGGAGTTTCTTGTCCTTCCTTTGTCCTAGAACTGCGCCTATAGCGTAATCACTCGCGTCGCACATGATTTCAAATGGTAGTCTCTAATCTGGTGGTTGCATGATTGGTGCGGTGATAAGGGCTGATTTCAATGTTTCGAATGCTTTTAAACAGTCGTCGTCGAAGACGAATTCAGCATCTTTCATCAACAGGCCAGTCAGAGGTTTTGTGATTTTCGAGAAATCTTTTATAAATCTTCTGTAGAAACCGGCATGTCCTAGAAAACTCCGTATTTCTCGTACGGATATTGGAGGTTGGAGATCTTTTATAATCTCTATTTTAGCTTTGTCTACCTCAATCCCTCTATCTGATATGACATGTCCTAGAACTATTCCTTGTCGGACCATAAAATGGCATTTCTCCCAATTTAGAACGAGGTTTACTTTTGCGCAACGTTCTAGTACCATTTCTAAGTTTTGTAAGCATCCTTCGAAACTTTGTCCACATACCGAGAAATCGTCCATAAACACTTCCATAATGTCGTCTATGAAATCTGCGAAGATTGCCATCATGCATCTTTGGAAGGTTGCTGGAGCGTTACAGAGTCCGAACGGCATTCGGCGGTAAGCAAAAGTACCGTAAGGACAGGTGAATGTAGTCTTTTCTTGGTCATCAGGATGGATGGGAATTTGGAAGAATCCTGAGTAACCATCTAGATAGCAGAAATATGAATGTTTGGCTAATCTTTCCAACATTTGGTCTATGAAGGGTAACGGGAAGTGATCTTTGCGCGTAGCCTTGTTAAGCTTCCTATAATCAATACACATCCTACTTCCAGTCACGACTCTTTTTGTTATTGATTCGCCTTTTTCGTTTTTAACTACTGTGACTCCTCCTTTCTTTGGTACGACGTGAACTGGGCTAACCCATTCACTATCGGAGATCGGATAGATGATTCCTGCATCTAGTAATTTCTTTACTTCATCTCTGACTACAGTGCTCAGGATGGGGTTCAGTCTTCTCTGATGTTCTCGAGAGGTTTTAGAGTCTTCCTCTATTGTAATTCGATGCATACAGATTGAAGGGCTTATACCTTTTAGATCGCTTATGTTATAGCCTAACGCGGTGGGGTACTTCTTTAGGACTTCTAATAACTTTTCGGTTTCTGGTTGTCCTAAGTCGGCGTTGACTATCACTGGTCTTTTTAGTTCATCGTCTAGAAATTCATATCTAAGGTTTTTGGGTAGTGTTTTAAGTTCTAAAGATGGGTTCTTCGGACCTGGCATATGGTTTGGGGTCAGTGCTAAGCTTTCGCTTAGGTTGTCGTCTTTATACGGTTTACGCCAATTGTCGTCTTCAGAAATGTCGGGTATTTGAATCTTTATTATTTCTGAATACGTGGTCTCTTCATTTTCAAGTTCTCTTATGCATTCGTCAATTTCATCTACTAAATAGCAGGTATCGTCTATTGCTGGTGCTTGTAAAAACTTGGTGAGAATGAACTCTATCTTTTCTTCTCCTACTTCGAATGTTAGCCTTCCTTTCTTCACGTCTATAATAGCTCCGGCTGTAGCTAGGAATGGTCTTCCTAAGATAATTAGGGTTACAGTGTCCTCCTTGATGTCCATGATTATGAAGTCGGTTGGGATGTAGAATTGTCCTATGCGTACTGGAACGTTTTCCAGTATTCCGACGGGGTATTTTACTGATCTGTCAGCTAATTGTACGGACATTTTGGTTGGCCTGAGGTCTCCCATATTCAGCTTTTTGCATATAGATAAGGGCATAACACTGATACTGGCTCCTAAATCGCATAGAGCTTTGTCTATTACGAACTTTCCTATGACGCAGGGTATGGAGAAACTACCCGGGTCTTTTAATTTAGGAGGCATGCAGTTTTGAATAATAGCGCTACACTCTGCAGTAAGTGTAATTGTTTCGTTATCCTCGATCTTTCTCTTATTCGACAGGATCTCTTTGAGAAATTTAGCGTATGACGGCATTTGAGTTATCGCTTCTGTAAAAGGAATAGTAATATTCAGCTGTTTAAGGAGCTCTACAAATTTCTTAAACTGTCCTCAATTTTTAGAGTTTATTAGTCTTTGCGGATAAGGAATAGGTGGTTTATATGGCGCTGGAGGTGCTTGAGGTTTTTCACTTGCGGTATCCTCCTTCTCGTTGTCCTCCTTCTTCTCTAACTCAGATTCCTTTTCTGCTTGTTCAGTTGGTTTCTGTTGCATGGCTGAGTTTTCGGTCCTCGGATCGATCGGTTCGTCCAATTCTCTTCCACTTCTTAGTATCACAGCATTTGCTTGGCCTTTGGGATTCTGTTCGGGTTGTCCAGGAAATGTGCCAGCAGGTGCGGCAGCAGATGCTTGTTGTTGAGCCACTTGTGATATCTGAGTTTCTAACATTTTGTTGTGGGTGGCTAAAACGTCTACTTTTCCTGTCAACTGTTTAATTTGCTCGCTAGTGTGTATGTTTTGATTCAGGAACTCTTTGTTCGTTTGAGCTTGAGTAGCTATGAACTTTTCCATCATCAATTCGAGGTTAGATTTCCTAGGTGCATTCTGAGCAGCTGGTTTCTGATATCCTTGCGGAGCAGTAGGCATTTGCAATGCATTTTCGCTTTTGTAAGAAAAGTTTGGATGATTTCGCCAACCTGGGTTGTAGGTATTTGCGTATGGATTTCCTTGAGCATAATTTACCTGGTCTGGCGGGATTCCGGCTAGCAATGGGCATTCGGGTGCATTATGAGTGGTGCTTCCGCATAACTCGCAATTTGGAGTTACTGCAGCGACAGTTGCAGTGGGGTTAACGGTCAGACTATCGATCTTCTGTGCTAGAGCATCTACTTTAGCATTGAACTTTTCAAGGCTGCTGATTTCGTACATCCCACCTTTCGCTGTGGTTTTCTCAGTTGGAGTGCGTTCACCTCCCCATTGGCAATGGTTTTGTGACATGTTTTCTATTAATTGATAGGCTTCATCGTATGGCTTATCCATAAGTGCACCGCCCGCGGCAGCATCTATTGTCAATCTAGTATTGTATAGAAGCCCATTATAGAAAGTATGGATTGTCACCCAGTCTTCTAGACCGTGGTGAGGACATGTTTTCATCATATCTTTGAATCGTTCCCATGCTTCGTAAAGAGATTCAGTATCTTTCTGTCGAAATCCGTTGATTTGAGCTCTAAGCATAGCAGTTTTGCTTGGCGGAAAATATCTCGCTAAGAAGACGTTCTTCAATTGCTCCCACGTCGTAACGGAGTTGGATGGTAACGATTGTAACCATGTCCATGCTCTGTCTCTAAGAGAGAATGGGAAAAGACGAAGTCTTATCGCGTCTGGAGTTACTCCATTTGCTTTCACTGTGTCTGCGTATTGTACAAACTTCGTTAGATGTTCGTTCGGATCCTCAGTTGCGTTTCCTGAGAATTGGTTTTGTTGTACAGCCGACAGCAATGATGGTTTCAGCTCAAAATCATTTCGGGTAATAGCTGGGGCAGCAATGCTACTTCTAGGCTCCATCTGAGATGGTGTAGCGTATGCCTTCAGTGGTTTGTTCGGAGGTCCTTCATCCATCTCTGGTTCTTCTTCTTCTAATTTGGGAATGGGAGTGAGAGGTTCGGGAGTGTTATGTTTGAGTTGTTTGAGTTGGTACTCAATGATTCTACTTCTTAAATGTAAGAAGCGTTCTAGTTCTGCGACTGAAGGTTTTACGATATCGCTTTGCGGGCGATTTCTTGGCATACAATCGACAGCACTAGTAAAGGAAAAATGAAAATTGTTTACCTAGTCTATACGGTGTAACAGAAGGTTACACTATTGACTAAACGGGTCCCCGGCAACGGCGCCAAAAACTTGATCGCGACTTTCTATGTCTGATACAACTAACTGCAAGTGCACAGTCTATCGCGTAGTAATAAAAGATATCGATCCCACAGGGACTCGTAATCAAACTAGTGTTCTCGGGAGTTACTATGTTTAGCTAGGTAGAATATGTTTTAAGGGAATAAGATTGTCACTAAAAGAGGGAACTAAGATTACTGTTTAGATTTTAATTAATTGAATCGATACGTAGTAATTGTGTTCTTCAGGGATTTGATAAGTTACTGGTGTATGAAATAGTTTTCACAGTTTATTTAAGCAGAAAATGGAGATTTGAAGACTCTCGTCTCACGATGGTTATTGACGCTAATCATAATCCTAAGGGCCAAACGTACACTTTCGTATCCCGTTCGGGGTTAAAACTATTTTTTGGAAATCTCTAAGTTCTAATTCGTTTTAAAGTGCTTTCGCTGTTATTAAAACAAATGCCTAGTGTTTACTATCTAACATTACCGCAGCTTTCGCTTGTTGGTTCGTATCTTAATTAATTTCCCACTTTCGTGGCAAAACTACTTTTAAATAAGTTCTCGCTTTCGCGACGAAGTTTACAATATCTTACAGACCATTATATTTTTTTTTAGAGAAATCAACAAGTACTATGTGTATATTTTATTATATTCATTGTATGACATTTATTTTAATTTACATATCAACAAAAAACAAAATATTATTTATTTATAAATACTATTATTTTTATTTGAAATAAAATTGCTACATAGTTATTTTGGTTTTCATTTTTAATTTTTTGACGTTGATAAGGATAAGATGAAAAAAAAGTTTACTTTATATTAATTTTGTATCCCTTTATATATAAATTATTGATAGAAAAATAAATAAATTATAGTCTTACCAGGCTAGCATTGTCACATGCATGCACTTACTAATAACTACACAATATAGTATTTAAATTTTTTTATTTATGAATGCAATTTCATGTATATTGTCCTTTAGACATAAGATAAAATTGTAAGATGCAAGTCATATTTATTGATGCAGTGAGAATCGAATATCAAGCTATTAATTAACTTGAATCACAATTCTATGAAATTCACCACTGAGCTTTGATTTATCCAAAGTAAAGGGTAAAGATCGAAGAAAACCCTAAGTACGCTGTGTAACAATACAACTAAGATCTAAAGTTCGGAGGTTCGTTAAACCTAGGGAAGGTGTTAGCATCCTAAATATCTATATTACTCTACAGGAACCTCTTGTTAGTATTTGTGTTATGCTAAAGTTTGCTTGCTAAAGGAAAAGTGCTAAGGTAAAGACCTAAGGGTATATACACTAAGTATGCTCACCAAGATGTCGCATCTCGTGCCTACGTATCCTAACTATGATGGAATTGGAGCATTTGTAGTTCATCTAACTAGGGGTGAGGAACTCTTGACTATGGTCAAGGTTCCATATGGGAGTAAGTATTCATAACCATGATACTTACATAGAGTTAGCCAGCTCTCAAAATTTAAATTGAAAACTAACCTAACTATGGTTGACTTTAACCAAATTCAAAAGGGAAAGTGAACATTCATAACCATGATACACACATAGAGTTTACCAACTCTACACCTAATTATAAGTTATAAGACCAAATGGTTCTAACCAAGCCAAAAGGAGGGAGTTAAGTGTCAGTTGTTAGTGGTTAGAGGTTAGAGGGCTCGACAAGATATCGTATCTTGTGCCTACGTATCCTGACTAGGAAAGGGGAATCAGAGCCTCTGTAGTTCGGCTAACTAGAGGGAGGTCCTCTTGACTATGGTCAAGGTTCTAAGGAGAAGTAAGTATTCATAACCATGATACTTACATAGAGTTAACCAAATTTCTACCTAAACTAGGTTACAACAAGTAAGACTCTCATAAGATCTCGGGGGAAAGGTGGACAATGCTATCCATCATGACATGACAGTCAACTACGGGATCATTTCATTTGAAATCAAGGGACAAACAAACTTGTAAAAATAAGTAGAAAAAGAGCGAAACCTCAAGTATCAATGAGTGAATAGAAACATGTATAATAAATACTCAAGCAAATCAAAAGCTCAAAAGGCAAAACATCAGAATCAGGATTTAATCATAGCCAAAAAGCTTCAAAAAATTAAATTCAAATTTTGAACATTAGGAAATAACTAAAATGAAAATACGGAAATGTCATGATTAATTTATGAATTAACTAAAAATAAAATCTAAATAAAACCAAATTCCAATTAAAAAAATAATTAAACCAAATTCCTAAGTGCTTCTAGGTGATGAAAGGCGGTAAATACGGAAAGTAAAGAGCACAACGATGTACTCCTATAGTGGTTCTCCTCACAGTCCGAGAGTACTCCACTCCCCTTTCAACATGAAAGAGTATTTTACTATCAATGTTAGATTTCCTATCCAAGACAATTCTAACAACCAAGAACACCCTTCTTGGATTTACACAATTTTAAAGTCCTATCGAGAATGAATATCTCACACAAGGACCTCTTGTATCCACAATCCGGATAACAAGGAAAACCCTACACACTTATCTTTAACAATCCTAAAAATAAGTTGTTGTGAGTCTGAATTTTATATAAGTAATAATTTGAATGTTTATCAATATGAATACTGATCTTCTTCTCAAAACAAATGATACTCAGATATAATATACAAGTGTTCTTTTTGTGAAAGAAAGTTGTGAAGGTGTGAAAGTTAATTTCAATGGCTTCTTTCAAAAATCTGGTTTGAACACTTTTATGAAAATTGAAAAGGTTGAAGACAAAGAGTAATTTTGAAATTTGTTTCTTGAAGGTGATTTTGATTTTGAAAATGAAATCAATTTATAGGAGTGAAAAAACTTTCCAAAAAGGTGTGATTTTGGGACAGTAAAAAATAGCCAGTAAGAAATCTTAGAACAATGCAATCTTCCATGAAAAGCTGTTATTTTTGCTTATTGTTATAGTGTTAATCGGTTAACACCTTTCCAACGTTTAAAAATATTTGAATTTTTCATGTGTTAATCGGTTAACTCATATGGTTAATCGGTTAACACTGTTAAAACGTCCCAAAAATATAATTTTGAAATGTGTTAATCGGTTAACCATATGGGTTAATCGATTAACACTGAAGGTTTTTCTAAAAATACTTAATTTAAAATATAAAAAGTATTAAAAATGTTTTGAATGACTTAGTGATAGTGGTGTAGTGAAGTGTGATTAAATGAACACTTGTATAAATATTTCTAAGTAAAATATGTTATATCGTTCCTTGTATCATCAACACCACTTGAAGCTTGAGGACGAAGCTTTGATCCATAGCGCCATATGCGACTTTATCTTGATCTTGATAATTGATTCTTGTTGATTGCTTGCGCCTCTTGCTTTTTGCGAATGTGTATCAAGCTTGTATGAGTTGTCTTCATCAAAACACAAAAGGCCTTGAAGCTTGCTTCTACAATCTCCCCCTTTTTGATGATGACAACCGTTTCTTTGAAAAACTATCTTTGATACTTGGTTCACAACATTTCTCCTCCTAAATTCAAGAGAGATAAAACTTTTTCTGCATATGGAAATGTTAGAACCACAATCCTTCCCCCCCTTTGTCACTAGTAAAAAGGAAGAGGGGCAATGAAAGAAAAAATAGCACACGAGCATTCATAGTAAAAACAACAATCACTTATCACATAAAACATAACTTAATTAAAATAAAACAAACATTGTACGAATACAAGAATGAGTACGAAACTGAAATATTAAAACTTAAACATAATCAGAATTTAGAAAGCAATAAAACAGTAGCAAATGTTTTTAAATATCATCAGCCTACATTTCCTCATGGTTAACACATTTTCTGAGAAAATATCCTCGGTACGGTATCTCTAAGGTTGTAGCAATGTCAGACAGATTTTCATTCAACTGACAATCTTGAACCGTAGCCACCAACATGTGTTGATCATCAGCATTGAGAAAAATAGACAACTTATTCATAAACGATTTTACCATATCAGGGTAACACTTTTCGTTATCAGACACACACTTATCAATCCTTTGAAATTTCAACAGAGCTGGAAAATCAAACATAGAAGCAGGAAAAGCTTTGAGATTAACATACTTTACCGGGAAGAGATGACGAACCCGGACTTTGAAGTCCATTCTGCGCTTCTTCGTAGATTCCATAGGAGCACAGTCTTCATCAGAGGCAGAATTGATTTCCGATAGTTTTCCTTTTCCTTTTTTGTTGGAAGCCATTGAGGGATTTGGAGCTTCTGAGGGTTTGGAAGTGCTTCTAAAACTTTTGGGGTTTTAGGGTTTGTGAGGAAGAAGGTAAAGTGATACCAATTTATAGTGAGAGAGTTTTAAGGTAGGGTTAGAAGTTGGAAGAGTAATTCACTTATAGTCAAACAAGAAGAAGAGATTTCTAAGGATAGTGGTTGTGATATTTAAAAGACACATGCACCACACATAAAAAGCATTTAACACACATTTATCTAAAATTTTCCCAATTTTTCATTTCTGATTTTTTTTGAAAAATTATCAGTGTTAATCGGTTAACCATATAGGTTAATCGATTAACACATTAAAAAATTTAATTTTCAAAATAAAAAGTAACAGTGTTAATCGGTTAACCCTATAGGTTAATTGGTTAACACATTAAAAAATTAAATCAGAATTGAAAAATTAACAGTGTTAATCGGTTAACCCTATAGGTTAATCGGTTAACACACACGAAATTTCAGAAAATGCTTAAAAACAGAATGTAAACAAGTTGAAAACATACATTCTTCATACATTAACATATGAAAAGGTTAGATGTCACCTTCATCGAGAATTCTGAGTTCTCGTCGAATCTTGAAGAATGGTTCTTTTGCCAGTGGCTTTGTGAAAATGTCGGCGAGTTGGTTATGCGTATCCACAAAGGTAACTTCGACGTCTCCATTAAGCACATGATCGCGTAAGAAGTGTGTCGAATATCTATATGTTTGGTTCTTAAATGCATGACGGGATTTTTTGTTATGTTGATTGCACTAGTGTTGTCGCACTGAAGCGGAATGCATCTGAGATTCAATCCGTAATCATCAAGTTGTTGCTTAAGCCAAAGAATTTGTGCACAGCAACTTCCCGCTGCTATGTACTCTGCCTCAGCCGTACTTAGAGCAACACATGCTTGTTTCTTGCAAGCCCATGAAACCAATGCATTTCCTAGGATGTGACATGTTCCACTTGTGCTTTTCCGATCTATTTTACAACCTGCATAGTCCGCGTCAGAATAACCAACTAAATTGCATATACTACCTTTTGGATACCATAGGTCGACGTTTGATGTTCCCTTGAGATACTTCATAATTCTCTTCACTGCGGTGAGGTGTGACTCTTTTGGATTTGCTTGACATCGGGCACACAAACAAACACTGAACATAATGTCATGACGGCTTGCCGTCAAATATAGTAAGGAACCAATCATTCCTTGATACTTTGTTATGTCGATAGAAACACCGGATTCATCTTGATCTACATAGGTTCCCGATCCCATAGGTGTAGCCATTGCCTTACAAGTATCCATATCAAACCTTTTCAACAACTCTTTACAATACTTGCTTTGGTTGATGAAGATACCATCTTTTAATTGCTTGATTTGAAGTCCAAGAAAGTAGTTCATCTTTCCCATCATGGACATCTCAAATTATCCTTGCATCGTGGATGAGAATTCCTCACATAGGTCTTTGTTAGTTGAACCAAAAATGATATCGTCAACATAGACTTGAACTAATAAAGTATTACCTTTATCTTTCTTGATAAACAAAGTCTTGTCAACCTTGCCTTTAACAAATCCCTTTTCGGAAAGGAAATTGCTAAGCCGATCATACCATGCCCTTGGTGCTTGCTTTAAGCCGTAAAGAGCTTTCTTCAACTTGAAGACATGTGAAGGATTCTTGAAGTCTTCAAAGCCCGGGGGTTGTTTGA